>JAVHZZ010000015.1:3000000-3311000 GCA_036250195.1 Mixophyes australis | reverse complement strand
ATCATGAATCATGAATTGAATCATGAATCATGAATCATGAATCATGAATTAAATCATGATTCATGAATCATGAATTGAATCATGAATCATGAATTGAATCATAAATTGAATCATAAATCATAAATCATGAATTCAATCATGATTCATGAATCGAATCACGAATCATGAATTGAATCGTGAATCATGAATCATGAATTATGAATCGAATCATGAATCATGAATTGAATCATGAATAATGAATTGAATCATGAATCATGAATCATGAATCATGAATCGAATCATGAATTATGAATCATGAATTATGAATCGAATCATGAATTATGAATCGAAACATGAATCATGATTTGAATCATGAATCATGAATCATGAATCGAATCATGAATCATGAATTGAATCATGAATCATGAATTGAATCATGAATCATGAATTGAATCATGAATCATGAATCATGAATTGAATCATGAATCATGAATTGAATCATGAATCATGAATCATGAATTGAATCATGAATCATGAATTGAATCATGAATCATGAATTGAATCATAAATCATGAATCATGAATTGAATCATGAATCATGAATCGAATCATGAATCATGAATTGAATCATGAATCATGAATCATGAATCGAATCATGAATCATGAATTGAATCATGAATCATGAATTGAATCATGAATCATGAATCATGAATTGAATCATGAATCATGAATCATGAATTGAATCATGAATCATGAATCGAATCATGAAACATGAATTAAATCATGAATCATGAATTGAATCATGAATCATGAATTGCATCATGAATCATGAATTGAATCATGAATCATGAAATGAATCATGAATCATGAAATGAATCATGAATCATGAATCATAAATCATGAATCATGAATTGAATCATGAATTGAATCATGAATCATGAATTGAATCATGAATCATGAATCATGAATCATGAATTGAATCATGAATCATGAATTGAATCATGAATCATGAATCATGAATTGAATCTTGAATCATGAATCATGAATCATGAATCATGAATTAAATCATGATTCATGAATCATGAATTGAATCATGAATCATGAATTGAATCATAAATTGAATCATAAATCATAAATCATGAATTCAATCATGATTCATGAATCGAATCACGAATCATGAATTGAATCGTGAATCATGAATCATGAATTATGAATCGAATCATGAATCATGAATTGAATCATGAATAATGAATTGAATCATGAATCATGAATCATGAATCATGAATCGAATCATGAATTATGAATCATGAATTATGAATCGAATCATGAATCATGAATCGAATCATGAATTATGAATCGAAACATGAATCATGATTTGAATCATGAATCATGAATCATGAATCGAATCATGAATCATGAATTGAATCATGAATCATGAATTGAATCATGAATCATGAATTGAATCATGAATCATGAATCATGAATTGAATCATGAATCATGAATTGAATCATGAATCATGAATCATGAATTGAATCATGAATCATGAATTGAATCATGAATCATGAATTGAATCATAAATCATGAATCATGAATTGAATCATGAATCATGAATCGAATCATGAATCATGAATTGAATCATGAATCATGAATCATGAATCGAATCATGAATCATGAATCATGAATCGAATCATGAATCATGAATTGAATCATGAATCATGAATTGAATCATGAATCATGAATCATGAATCATGAATTGAATCATGAATCATGAATCATGAATTGAATCATGAATCATGAATTGAATCATAAATTGAATCATAAATCATAAATCATGAATTGAATCATGAATCATGAATCGAATCATGAATCATGAATTGAATCGTGAATCATGAATCATGAATCAAGAATCGAATCATGAATCATGAATTGAATCATGAATCATGAATTGAATCATGAATCATGAATCGAATCATAAATTATGAATCATGAATCATGAATAGAATCATGAATCATGAATCGAATCATGAATCATGAATCATGAATCGAATCATGAATCTCGAATCATGAATTGAATCATGAATCATGAATTGAATCATGAATTGAATCATAAATCATGAATCATGAATTGAATCATGAATCATAAATCGAATGATGAATCATGAATTGAATCATGAATCATAAATCATGAATCGAATCATGAATCATGAATTATGAATCGAATCATGAATCATGAATTGAATCATGAACCATGAAGCATGAATTGAATCATGAATCATGAATCGAATCATGAAACATGAATTAAATCATGAATCATGAATTGAATCATGAATCATGAATCAAATCATGAATCTCGAATCATGAATTGAATCATAAATCATGAATTTAATCATAAATTGAATCATAAATCATGAATCATGAATTGAATCATGAATTGAATCATAAATCATGAATCATGAATTGAATCATGAATCATAAATCGAATCATGAATCATGAATTGAATCATGAATCATGAATCGAATCATGAATCATAAATCGAATCATGAGTCATGAATTGAATCATGAATCATGAATTGAATCATGAATCATGAATCGAATCATGAAACATGAATTGAATCATGAGTCATGAATTGAATCATGAATCATAAATCGAATCATGAGTCATGAATTGAATCATGAATCATGAATTGAATCATGAATCATGAATCGAATCATGAAACATGAATTGAATCATGAGTCATGAACTGAATCATGAATCATGAATTGCATCATGAATCATGAATTGCATCATGAATCATTAATCATGAATTAAATCATGAATCATGAAATGAATCATGAATCATGAAATGAATCATGAATCATGAAATGAATCATGAATCATGAAATGAATCATGAATTGAATCATGAAATGAATCATGAATTGAATCATGAATCATGAATCATGAATTGAATCATGAATCATGAATTGAATCATGAATCATGAATTGAATCATAATTCATGAAATGAATCATGAATTAAATCATGAATCATGAATTGAATCACGAATCATGAAATGAATCATGAATTGAATCATGAATCATGAAATGAATCATGAATTGAATCATGAATCATGAATCAAATCATGAATCATGAATTAAATCATGAATCATGAATTGAATCATGAATCATGAATCGAATCATGAATCATGAATCGAATCATGAATCATGAATCATCAATTGAATCATGAATCATCAATTGAATCATGAATTGAATCATAAATCATGAATCATCAATTTAATCATGAATCATGAATCGAATCATGAATCATGAATTGAATCATGAATCATGAATCATGAATCATGAATTGAATCATGAATCATGAATCATGAATCGAATCATGAATCATGAATTGAATCATGAATCATGAATCATGAATTGAATCATGAATCATGAATCATGAATTGAATCAAGAATCATGAATCGAATCATGAATCATGAATCATGAATCATGAATCAAATCATGAATCATGAATCATGAATTGAATCATGAATCATGAATTGAATCATAAATTGAATCATAAATCATGAATTGAATCATGAATCATGAATCATGAATTATGATTCATGAATCGAATCATGAATCATAAATTGAATCATGAATCATGAATCATGAATCAAATCATGAATCATGAATCATGAATTGAATCATGAATCATGAATCATGAATCGAATCATGAATCATGAATCGAATCATGAATCATGAAATGAATCATGAATTGAATCCTGAATTGAATCATAAATCATGAATCATGAATTGAATCATGAATCATGAATCGAATCATTAATCATGAATTGAATCATGAATCATGAATCATGAATCATGAATCATGAATCGAATCATAAATCATGAATCATGAATTGAATCATGAATCATCATTCATGAATCATGAATTGAATCATAAATCATGAATCATGAATTGAATCATGAATCATGAATCGAATCATGAATCATGAATTGAATCATGAATCATGAATCATGAATCATGAATCGAATCATGAATCATGAATCATGAATTGAATCATGAATCATCATTCATGAATCATGAATTGAATCATAAATTATGAATCATGAATTGAATCATGAATCATGAATCGAATCATGAATCATGAATTGAATCATGAATCATGAATTGAATCATAAATTGAATCATAAATAATAAATCATGAATTGAATCATGAATCATGAATCATGAATTGAATCATAAATTATGAATCATAAATCATAAATCATGAATTAAATAATGAATCATGAATCATGAATTGAATCATGAATCATGAATCGAATCATGAATCATGAATTGAATCATGAATCATGAATTGAATCATAAATTGAATCATAAATCATAAATCATGAATTAAATCATGAATCATGAATCGAATCATGAATCATGAATTGAATCTTGAATCATGAATCAAGAATCGAAACATGAATCATGAATCATGAATCATGAATCGAATCATGAATCATGAATTGAATCATGAATCATGAATTGAATCATGAATCATGAATCATGAATCGAATCATAAATTATGAATCATGAATCATGAATCGAATCATGAATCATGAATCGAATCATGAATCATGAATCATGAATCGAATCATGAATCTCGAATCATGAATTGAATCGTGAATCATGAATTGAATCATGAATTGAATCATAAATCATGAATCATGAATTGAATCATGAATCATAAATCGAATGATGAATCATGAATTGAATCATGAATCATAAATCATAAATCGAATCATGAATCATGGATTATGAATCGAATCATGAATCATGAATTGAATCATGAATCATGAATCATGAATTGAATCATGAATCATGAATCGAATCATGAAACATGAATTAAATCATGAATCATGAATTGAATCATGAATCATGAATTGCATCATGAATCATGAATTGAATCATGAATCATGAAATGAATCATGAATCATGAATCATGAATTGAATCATTAATCATGAATTCAATCATGAATTGAATCATAAATCATGAATCATGAATTGAATCATGAATCATGAATCGAATCATGAATCATGAATTGAATCATGAATCATGAATCATGAATTGAATCATGAATCATGAATTGAATCATGAATCATGAATCATGAATCATGAATTGAATCATGAATCATGAATTGAATCATAAATTGAATCATAAATCATAAATCATGAATTGAATCATGAATCATGAATCGAATCATGAATCATGAATTGAATCGTGAATCATGAATCATGAATCGAATCATGAATCATGAATTGAATCATGAATCATGAATTGAATCATGAATCATGAATCATGAATCATGAATCGAATCATGAATTATGAATCATGAATCATGAATCGAATCATGAATCATGAATCAAATCATGAATCATGAATTGAATCATGAATCATGAATCATGAATCATGAATCGAATCATGAATTATGAATCATGAATCATGAATCGAATCATGAATCATGAATCGAATCATGAATTATGAATCGAAACATGAATCATGATTTGAATCATGAATCATGAATCATGAATCGAATCATGAATCATGAATCGAATCATGAATCATGAATCATGAATCATGAATTGAATCATGAATAATGAATCATGAATTGAATCATGAATCATGAATTGAATCATTAATCATGAATTGAATCATGAATTGAATCATAAATCAAGAATCATGAATTGAATCATGAATCATGAATCGAATCATGAATCATGAATTGAATCATGAATCATGAATCATGAATCGAATCATGAATTGAATCATGAATCATGAATTGAATCATGAATCATGAATCATGAATTGAATCATGAATCATGAATCATGAATTGAATCATGAATCATGAATTGAATCATAAATTGAATCATAAATCATAAATCATGAATTGAATCATGAATCATGAATCGAATCATGAATCATGAATTGAATCATGAATCATGAATTGAATCATGAATCATGAATTGAATCGTGAATCATGAATCATGAATCAAGAATCGAATCATGAATCATGAATTGAATCATGAATCATGAATTGAATCATAAATCATGAATCGAATCATGAATTATGAATCATGAATCATGATTTGAATCATGAATCATGAATCATGAAATGAATCAAGAATCATGAATCGAATCATGAATCATGAATAATGAATCGAATCATGAATCATGAATTGAATCATGAATCATGAATTGAATCATGAATTATGAATCGAAACACGAATCATGAAATGAATCATGAATCATGAAATGAATCATAAATCATTAATCATGAATCGAATCATGAATCATGAATTGAATCATGAATCATGAATTGAATCATAAATCATGAATTGAATCATGAATCATGAATTGAATCATAAATCATGAATTGAATCATGAATCATGAATTGAATCATGATTTGAATCATGAATCATGAATTGACTCATGAATCATGAAGCATGAATTGAATCATGAATCATGAATCAAATCATGAATCTCGAATCATGAATTGAATCATGAATCATGAATTTAATCATGAATTGAATCATAAATCATGAATCATGAATTGAATCATGAATTGAATCATGAATCATGAATCATAAATCAAATCATGAATCATGAATTGAATCATGAATCATGAATCGAATCATGAATCATGAATCGAATCATGAATCATGAATTGAATCATGAATCATGAATCATGAATTGAATCATGAATCATGAATTGCATCATGAATCATGAAATGAATCATGAGTCATGAATTGAATCATGAATCATAAATTGCATCATGAATAATGAATTGCATCATGAATCATGAAATGAATCATGAATTGAATCATGAATCATGAATCATGAATTGAATCATGAATCATGAATCATGAATTGAATCATGAATCATGAATTGAATCATAATTCATGAAATGAATCATGAATTGAATCATAATTCATGAAATGAATCATGAATTGAATCATGAATCATGAATCATGAATTGAATCATGAATCATGAAATGAATCATGAATTGAATCATGAATCATGAAATGAATCATGAATTGAATCATAAATCATGAATCAAATCATGAATCATGAATCAAATCATGAATCATGAATTAAATCATGAATCATGAATTGAATCATGAATCATGAATCGAATCATGAATCACGAATCATGAATTGAATCATGAATCATCAATTGAATCATGAATTGAATCATAAATCATGAATCATCAATTTAATCATGAATCATGAATCGAATCATGAATCATGAATCATGAATCATGAATCGAATCATGAATCATGAATAGAATCATGAATTATGAATCGAAACATGAATCATGATTTGAATCATGAATCATGAATCATGAATCGAATCATGAATCATGAATTGAATCATGAATCCTGAATTGAATCATGAATCATGAATCATGAATTGAATCATGAATCAAGAATCATGAATTGAATCATGAATCATGAATTGAATCATTAATCATGAATTGAATCATGAATTGAATCATAAATCATGAATCATGAATTGAATCATAAATCATGAATCGAATCATGAATCATGAATTGAATCATGAATCATGAATCATGAATCGAATCATGAATCATGAATTGAATCATGAATTGAATCATGAATTATGAATCATGAATTGAATCATGAATCATGAATCGAATCATGAATCATGAATCGAATCATGAATCATGAATCATGAATTGAATCATGAATCATGAATCGAATCATGAAACATGAATTGAATCATGAGTCATGAATTGAATCATGAATCATGAATTGCATCATGAATCATGAATTGCATCATGAATCATTAATCATGAATTAAATCATGAATCATGAACCATGAAATGAATCATGAATCATGAATCATGAATTGAATCATGAATCATGAATCATGAATTGAATCATGAATCATGAATTGAATCATGAATCATGAATTGAATCATAATTCATGAAATGAATCATGAATTGAATCATGAATCATGAATCATGAATTGAATCAGAAATCATGAAATGAATCATGAATCGAATCATGAATCATGAATCATGAATTGAATCATGAATCATCAATTGAATCATGAATTGAATCATAAATCATGAATCATCAATTTAATCATGAATCATGAATCGAATCATGAATCATGAATCATGAATCATGAATCGAATCATGAATCATGAATAGAATCATGAATTATGAATCGAAACATGAATCATGATTTGAATCATGAATCATGAATCATGAATCGAATCATGAATCATGAATTGAATCATGAATCATGAATTGAATCATGAATCATGAATCATGAATTGAATCATGAATCAAGAATCATGAATTGAATCATGAATCATGAATTGAATCATTAATCATGAATTGAATCATGAATTGAATCATAAATCATGAATCATGAATTGAAACATAAATCATGAATCGAATCATGAATCATGAATTGAATCATGAATCATGAATCATGAATCGAATCATGAATCATGAATTGAATCATGAATTGAATCATGAATCATGAATCATGAATTGAATCATGAATCATGAATCATGAATCGAATCATGAATCATGAATCGAATCATGAATCATGAATCATGAATTGAATCATGAATCATGAATCGAATCATGAAACATGAATTGAATCATGAGTCATGAATTGAATCATGAATCATGAATTGCATCATGAATCATGAATTGCATCATGAATCATTAATCATGAATTAAATCATGAATCATGAACCATGAAATGAATCATGAATCATGAATCATGAATTGAATCATGAATCATGAATCATGAATTGAATCATGAATCATGAATTGAATCATGAATCATGAATTGAATCATAATTCATGAAATGAATCATGAATTGAATCATGAATCATGAATCATGAATTGAATCATAAATCATGAAATGAATCATGAATTGAATCATGAATCATGAAATGAATCATGAATTGAATCATGAATCATTGATCAAATCATGAATCATGAATTAAATCATGAATCATGAATTGAATCATGAATCATGAATCGAATCATGAATCATGAATCATGAATTGAATCATGAATCATCAATTGAATCATGAATTGAATCATAAATCATGAATCATCAATTTAATCATGAATCATGAATCGAATCATAAATCATGAATTGAATCATGAATCATGAATCATGAATCATGAATTGAATCATGAATCATGAATCATGAATCGAATCATGAATTATGAATCATGAATCATGAATCGAATCATGAATCATGAATCGAATCATGAATTATGAATCGAAACATGAATCATGATTTGAATCATGAATCATGAATCATGAATCGAATCATGAATCATGAATTGAATCATGAATCATGAATTGAATCATGAATCATGAATCATGAATTGAATCATGAATCATGAATCATGAATTGAATCATGAATCATGAATTGAATCATTAATCATGAATTGAATCATGAATTGAATCATAAATCATAAATCATGAATTGAATCATGAATCATGAATCGAATCATGAATCATGAATTGAATCATGAATCATGAATCATGAATCGAATCATGAATCATGAATTGAATCATGAATCATGAATTGAATCATGAATCATGAATCATGAATTGAATCATGAATCATGAATCATGAATTGAATCATGAATCATGAATTGAATCATAAATTGAATCATAAATCATAAATCATGAATTGAATCATGAATCATGAATCGAATCATGAATCATGAATTGAATCGTGAATCATGAATCATGAATCAAGAATCGAATCATGAATCATGAATTGAATCATGAATCATGAATTGAATCATGAATCATGAATCGAATCATAAATTATGAATCATGAATCATGAATAGAATCATGAATCGAATCATGAATCATGAATCATGAATCGAATCATGAATCTCGAATCATGAATTGAATCATGAATCATGAATTGAATCATGAATTCAATCATAAATCATGAATCATGAATTGAATCATGAATCATAAATCGAATGATGAATCATGAATTGAATCATGAATCATAAATCATGAATCGAATCATGAATCATGAATTATGAATCGAATCATGAATCATGAATTGAATCATGAATCATGAATCATGAATTGAATCATGAATCATGAATCGAATCATGAAACATGAATTAAATCATGAATCATGAATTGAATCATGAATCATGAATTGCATCATGAATCATGAATTGAATCATGAATCATGAAATGAATCATGAATCATGAAATGAATCATGAATCATGAATCATAAATCATGAATCATGAATTAAATCATGAATTGAATCATGAATCATGAATTGAATCATGAATCATGAATCATGAATCATGAATTGAATCATGAATCATGAATTGAATCATGAATCATGAATCATGAATCATGAATTAAATCATGATTCATGAATCATGAATTGAATCATGAATCATGAATTGAATCATAAATTGAATCATAAATCATAAATCATGAATTCAATCATGATTCATGAATCGAATCACGAATCATGAATTGAATCGTGAATCATGAATCATGAATTATGAATCGAATCATGAATCATGAATTGAATCATGAATCATGAATTGAATCATGAATCATGAATCATGAATCATGAATCGAATCATAAATTATGAATCATGAATTATGAATCGAATCATGAATCATGAATCGAATCATGAATTATGAATCGAAACATGAATCATGATTTGAATCATGAATCATGAATCATGAATCGAATCATGAATCATGAATTGAATCATGAATCATGAATTGAATCATGAATCATGAATTGAATCATGAATCATGAATCATGAATTGAATCATGAATCATGAATCATGAATTGAATCATGAATCATGAATTGAATCATGAATCATGAATTGAATCATAAATCATGAATCATGAATTGAATCATGAATCATGAATCGAATCATGAATCATGAATTGAATCATGAATCATGAATCATGAATCGAATCATGAATCATGAATTGAATCATGAATCATGAATTGAATCATGAATCATGAATCATGAATCATGAATTGAATCATGAATCATGAATCATGAATTGAATCATGAATCATGAATTGAATCATAAATTGAATCATAAATCATAAATCATGAATTGAATCATGAATCATGAATCGAATCATGAATCATGAATTGAATCGTGAATCATGAATCATGAATCAAGAATCGAATCATGAATCATGAATTGAATCATGAATCATGAATTGAATCATGAATCATGAATCGAATCATAAATTATGAATCATGAATCATGAATCGAATCATGAATCATGAATCGAATCATGAATCATGAATCATGAATCGAATCATGAATCTCGAATCATGAATTGAATCATGAATCATGAATTGAATCATGAATTGAATCATAAATCATGAATCATGAATTGAATCATGAATCATAAATCGAATGATGAATCATAAATTGAATCATGAATCATAAATCATGAATCGAATCATGAATCATGAATTATGAATCGAATCATGAATCATGAATTGAATCATGAACCATGAAGCATGAATTGAATCATGAATCATGAATCGAATCATGAAACATGAATTAAATCATGAATCATGAATTGAATCATGAATCATGAATTGCATCATGAATCATGAATTGAATCATGAATCATGAAATGAATCATGAATCATGAAATGAATCATGAATCATGAATCATGAATCATGAATCATGAATTGAATCATGAATTGAATCATGAATCATGAATTAAATCATGAATCATGAATCATGAATCATAAATTGAATCATGAATCATGAATTGAATCATGAATCATGAATTGAATCATGAATCATGAATCATGAATTGAATCATGAATCATGAATTGAATCATAAATTGAATCATAAATCATAAATCATGAATTGAATCATGAATCATGAATCGAATCATGAATCATGAATTGAATCGTGAATCATGAATCATGAATTATGAACCGAATCATGAATCATGAATTGAATCATGAATCATGAATTAAATCATGAATCATGAATCATGAATCATGAATCGAATCATGAATTATGAATCATGAATCATGAATCGAATCATGAATCATGAATCGAATCATGAATTATGAATCGAAACATGAATCATGATTTGAATCATGAATCATGAATCATGAATCGAATCATGAATCATGAATTGAATCATGAATCATGAATTGAATCATGAATCATGAATTGAATCATGAATCATGAATCATGAATTGAATCATGAATCATGAATCATGAATTGAATCATTAATCATGAATTGAATCATGAATTGAATCATAAATCATGAATCATGAATTGAATCATGAATCATGAATCGAATTATGAATCATGAATTGAATCATGAATCATGAATCATGAATCGAATCATGATTCATGAATTGAATCATGAATCATGAATTGAATCATGAATCATGAATCATGAATCATGAATTGAATCATGAATCATGAATCATGAATTGAATCATGAATCATAAATTGAATCATAAATTGAATCATAAATCATAAATCATGAATTGAATCATGAATCATGAATCGAATCATGAATCATGAATTGAATCGTGAATCATGAATCATGAATCAAGAATCGAATTATGAATCATGAATTGAATCATGAATCATGAATTGAATCATGAATCATGAATCGAATCATGAATTATGAATCATGAATCGAATCATGAATCATGAATCGAATCATGAATTATGAATCGAAACATGAATCATGATTTGAATCATGAATCGAATCATGAATCATGAATAATGAATCGAATCATGAATCATGAATTGAATCATGAATCATGAATTGAATCATGAATTATGAATCAAAACACGAATCATGAAATGAATCATGAATCATGTATTGAATCATAAATCATTAATCATGAATCGAATCATGAATCTTGAATTGAATTATGAATCATGAATTGAATCATAAATCATGAATTGAATCATGAATCATGAATTGAATCATAAATCATGAATTGAATCATGAATCATGAATTGAATCATGATTTGAATCATGAATCATGAATTGAATCATGAATCATGAAGCATGAATTGAATCATGAATCATGAATCAAATCATGAATCTCGAATCATGAATTGAATCATGAATCATGAATTTAATCATAAATTGAATCATAAATCATGAATCATGAATTGAATAATGAATTGAATCATAAATCATGAATCATGAATTAAATCATGAATCATAAATCGAATCATGAATTGAATCATGAATCATGAATCGAATCATGAATCATGAATCGAATCATGAATCATGAATTGAATCATGAATCATGAATCATGAATTGAATCATGAATCATGAATTGAATCATGAATCATGAATTGAATCATGAGTCATGAATTGAATCATGAATCATGAATTGCATCATGAATCATGAATTGCATCATGAATCATGAATCATGAATTGCATCATGAATCATTAATCATGAATTAAATCATGAATCATGAAATGAATCATGAATCATGAAATGAATCATGAATTGCATCATGAATCATTAATCATGAATTAAATCATGAATCATGAAATGAATCATGAATCATGAAATGAATCATGAATCATGAAATGAATCATGAATTGAATCATGAATCATGAATCATGAATTGAATCATGAATCATGAATTGAATCATAATTCATGAAATGAATCATGAATTGAATCATGAATCATGAATCATGAATTGAATCATGAATCATGAAATGAATCATGAATTGAATCATGAATCATGAATTGAATCATGAATCATGAATCAAATCATGAATCATGAATTAAATCATGAATCATGAATTGAATCATGAATCATGAATCGAATCATGAATCATGAATCGAATCATGAATCATGAATCATGAATTGAATCATGAATCATCAATTGAATCATGAATTGAATCATAAATCATGAATCATCAATTTAATCATGAATCATGAATCGAATCATGAATCATGAATTGAATCATGAATCATGAATCATGAATCATGAATTGAATCATAAATCATGAATCATGAATCATGAATCGAATCATGAATCATTAATTGAATCATGAATCATGAATCATGAATTGAATCATGAATCATGAATCATGAATTGAATCATGAATCATGAATCGAATCATGAATCATGAATTAAATAATGAATCATGAATCATGAATTAAATAATGAATCATGAATCATGAATTGAATCATGAATCATGAATCAAATCATGAATCATGAATCATGAATTGAATCATGAATCATGAATTGAATCATAAATTGAATCATAAATCATAAATCATGAATTGAATCATGAATCATGAATTATGAATCATGAATCGAATCATGAATCATGAATTGAATCATGAATCATGAATCATGAATTATGAATCATGAATCGAATCATGAATCATGAATTGAATCATGAATCATGAATCATGAATCAAATCATGAATCATGAATCATGAATTGAATCATGAATCATGAATCATGAATCATGAATCGAATCATGAATCATGAATCAAATCATGAATCATGAAATGAATCATGAATTGAAACCTGAATTGAATCATAAATCATGAATCATGAATTGAATCATGAATCATGAATCGAATCATGAATCATGAATTGAAACATGAATCATGAATCATAAATCATGAATCATGAATCGAATCATGAATCATGAATTGAATCATGAATCATGAATTGAATCATGAATCATAAATTGAATCATGAATCATGAATCATGAATCATGAATTGAATCATAAATCATGAATCATGAATTGAATCATGAATCATGAATCGAATCATAATTCATGAATCATGAATTGAATCATGAATCATGAATTGAATCATAAATTGAATCATAAATAATAAATCATGAATTGAATCATGAATTATGAATCAAATCATGAATCATGAATCATGAATTGAATCATAAATTGAATCATAAATCATAAATCATGAATTAAATAATGAATCATGAATTGAATCATGAATCATGAATCGAATCATAAATTATGAATCATGAATCATGAATAGAATCATGAATCATGAATCGAATCATGAATCATGAATCATGAATCGAATCATGAATCTCGAATCATGAATTGAATCATGAATCATGAATTGAATCATGAATTGAATCATAAATCATGAATCATGAATTGAATCATGAATCATAAATCGAATGATGAATCATGAATTGAATCATGAATCATAAATCATGAATCGAATCATGAATCATGAATTATGAATCGAATCATGAATCATGAATTGAATCATGAACCATGAATCATGAATTGAATCATGAATCATGAATCGAATCATGAAACATGAATTAAATCATGAATCATGAATTGAATCATGAATCATGAATTGCATCATGAATCATGAATTGAATCATGAATCATGAAATGAATCATGAATCATGAAATGAATCATGAATCATGAATCATGAATCATGAATCATGAATTGAATCATGAATTGAATCATGAATCATGAATTAAATCATGAATCATGAATCATGAATCATGAATTGAATCATGAATCATGAATTGAATCATAAATCATGAATTGAATCATGAATCATGAATCATGAATTGAATCATGAATCATGAATTGAATCATAAATTGAATCATAAATCATAAATCATGAATTGAATCATGAATCATGAATCGAATCATGAATCATGAATTGAATCGTGAATCATGAATCATGAATCATGAATTGAATCATGAATCATGAATTGAATCATGAATCATGAATTGAATCATGAATCATGAATCATGAATCGAATCATGAATTATGAATCATGAATCATGAATCGAATCATGAATCATGAATCGAATAATGAATTATGAATCGAAACATGAATCATGATTTGAATCATGAATCATGAATCATGAATCGAATCATGAATCATGAATTGAATCATGAATCATTAATTGAATCATGAATCATGAATTGAATCATGAATCATGAATCATGAATTGAATCATGAATCATGAATCATGAATTGAATCATTAATCATGAATTGAATCATGAATTGAATCATAAATCATGAATCATGAATTGAATCATGAATCATGAATCGAATCATGAATCATGAATTGAATCATGAATCATGAATCATGAATCGAATCATGATTCATGATTTGAATCATGAATCATGAATTGAATCATGAATCATGAATTATGAATCATGAATTGAATCATGAATCATGAATCATGAATTGAATCATGAATCATGAATTGAATCATAAATTGAATCATAAATCATAAATCATGAATTGAATCATGAATCATGAATCGAATCATGAATCATGAATTGAATCGTGAATCATGAATCATGAATCAAGAATCGAATCATGAATCATGAATTGAATCATGAATCATGAATTGAATCATGAATCATGAATCGAATCATGAATTATGAATCATGAATCGAATCATGAATCATGAATCGAATCATGAATTATGAATCGAAACATGAATCATGATTTGAATCATGAATCGAATCATGAATCATGAATAATGAATCGAATCATGAATCATGAATTGAATCATGAATCATGAATTGAATCATGAATTATGAATCGAAACACGAATCATGAAATGAATCATGAATCATGAAATGAATCATAAATCATTAATCATGAATCGAATCATGAATCTTGAATTGAATTATGAATCATGAATTGAATCATAAATCATGAATTGAATCATGAATCATGAATTGAATCATAAATCATGAATTGAATCATGAATCATGAATTGAATCATGATTTGAATCATGAATCATGAATTGAATCATGAATCATGAAGCATGAATTGAATCATGAATCATGAATCAAATCATGAATCTCGAATCATGAATTGAATCATGAATCATGAATTTAATCATAAATTGAATCATAAATCATGAATCATGAATTGAATAATGAATTGAATCATAAATCATGAATCATGAATTAAATCATGAATCATAAATCGAATCATGAATTGAATCATGAATCATGAATCGAATCATGAATCATGAATCGAATCATGAATCATGAATTGAATCATGAATCATGAATCATGAATTGAATCATGAATCATGAATTGCATCATGAATCATGAATCATGAATTGCATCATGAATCATTAATCATGAATTAAATCATGAATCATGAAATGAATCATGAATCATGAAATGAATCATGAATTGCATCATGAATCATTAATCATGAATTAAATCATGAATCATGAATCGAATCATGAATTATGAATCGAAACATGAATCATGATTTGAATCATGAATCGAATCATGAATCATGAATAATGAATCGAATCATGAATCATGAATTGAATCATGAATCATGAATTGAATCATGAATTATGAATCAAAACACGAATCATGAAATGAATCATGAATCATGAAATGAATCATAAATCATTAATCATGAATCGAATCATGAATCTTGAATTGAATTATGAATCATGAATTGAATCATGAATCATGAATTGAATCATAAATCATGAATTGAATCATGAATCATGAATTGAATCATGATTTGAATCATGAATCATGAATTGAATCATGAATCATGAAGCATGAATTGAATCATGAATCATGAATCAAATCATGAATCTCGAATCATGAATTGAATCATGAATCATGAATTTAATCATAAATTGAATCATAAATCATGAATCATGAATTGAATAATGAATTGAATCATAAATCATGAATCATGAATTAAATCATGAATCATAAATCGAATCATGAATTGAATCATGAATCATGAATCGAATCATGAATCATGAATCGAATCATGAATCATGAATTGAATCATGAATCATGAATTGAATCATGAATCATGAATTGAATCATGAGTCATGAATTGAATCATGAATCATGAATTGCATCATGAATCATGAATTGCATCATGAATCATGAATCATGAATTGCATCATGAATCATTAATCATGAATTAAATCATGAATCATGAAATGAATCATGAATCATGAAATGAATCATGAATTGCATCATGAATCATTAATCATGAATTAAATCATGAATCATGAAATGAATCATGAATCATGAAATGAATCATGAATCATGAAATGAATCATCAATTGAATCATGAATCATGAATCATGAATTGAATCATGAATCATGAATTGAATCATAATTCATGAAATGAATCATGAATTGAATCATGAATCATGAATCATGAATTGAATCATGAATCATGAAATGAATCATGAATTGAATCATGAATCATGAATTGAATCATGAATCATGAATCAAATCATGAATCATGAATTAAATCATGAATCATGAATTGAATCATGAATCATGAATCGAATCATGAATCATGAATCGAATCATGAATCATGAATCATGAATTGAATCATGAATCATCAATTGAATCATGAATTGAATCATAAATCATGAATCATCAATTTAATCATGAATCATGAATCGAATCATGAATCATGAATTGAATCATGAATCATGAATCATGAATCATGAATTGAATCATAAATCATGAATCATGAATCATGAATCGAATCATGAATCATTAATTGAATCATGAATCATGAATCATGAATTGAATCATGAATCATGAATCATGAATTGAATCATGAATCATGAATCGAATCATGAATCATGAATTAAATAATGAATCATGAATCATGAATTAAATAATGAATCATGGATCATGAATTGAATCATGAATCATGAATCATGAATTGAATCATGAATCATGAATCAAATCATGAATCATGAATCATGAATTGAATCATGAATCATGAATTGAATCATAAATTGAATCATAAATCATAAATCATGAATTGAATCATGAATCATGAATTATGAATCATGAATCGAATCATGAATCATGAATTGAATCATGAATCATGAATCATGAATCAAATCATGAATCATGAATCATGAATTGAATCATGAATCATGAATCATGAATCATGAATCGAATCATGAATCATGAATCAAATCATGAATCATGAAATGAATCATGAATTGAAACCTGAATTGAATCATAAATCATGAATCATGAATTGAATCATGAATCATGAATCGAATCATGAATCATGAATTGAAACATGAATCATGAATCATAAATCATGAATCATGAATCGAATCATGAATCATGAATTGAATCATGAATCATGAATTGAATCATGAATCATAAATTGAATCATGAATCATGAATCATGAATCATGAATTGAATCATAAATCATGAATCATGAATTGAATCATGAATCATGAATCGAATCATAATTCATGAATCATGAATTGAATCATGAATCATGAATTGAATCATAAATTGAATCATAAATAATAAATCATGAATTGAATCATGAATTATGAATCAAATCATGAATCATGAATCATGAATTGAATCATAAATTGAATCATAAATCATAAATCATGAATTAAATAATGAATCATGAATTGAATCATGAATCATGAATCGAATCATAAATTATGAATCATGAATCATGAATAGAATCATGAATCATGAATCGAATCATGAATCATGAATCATGAATCGAATCATGAATCTCGAATCATGAATTGAATCATGAATCATGAATTGAATCATGAATTGAATCATAAATCATGAATCATGAATTGAATCATGAATCATAAATCGAATGATGAATCATGAATTGAATCATGAATCATAAATCATGAATCGAATCATGAATCATGAATTATGAATCGAATCATGAATCATGAATTGAATCATGAACCATGAATCATGAATTGAATCATGAATCATGAATCGAATCATGAAACATGAATTAAATCATGAATCATGAATTGAATCATGAATCATGAATTGCATCATGAATCATGAATTGAATCATGAATCATGAAATGAATCATGAATCATGAAATGAATCATGAATCATGAATCATGAATCATGAATCATGAATTGAATCATGAATTGAATCATGAATCATGAATTAAATCATGAATCATGAATCATGAATCATGAATTGAATCATGAATCATGAATTGAATCATAAATCATGAATTGAATCATGAATCATGAATCATGAATTGAATCATGAATCATGAATTGAATCATAAATTGAATCATAAATCATAAATCATGAATTGAATCATGAATCATGAATCGAATCATGAATCATGAATTGAATCATGAATCATGAATCATGAATCATGAATTGAATCATGAATCATGAATTGAATCATGAATCATGAATTGAATCATGAATCATGAATCATGAATCATGAATCGAATCATGAATTATGAATCATGAATCATGAATCGAATCATGAATCATGAATCGAATCATGAATTATGAATCGAAACATGAATCATGATTTGAATCATGAATCATGAATCATGAATCGAATCATGAATCATGAATTGAATCATGAATCATGAATTGAATCATGAATCATGAATCATGAATTGAATCATGAATCATGAATCATGAATTGAATCATTAATCATGAATTGAATCATGAATTGAATCATAAATCATGAATCATGAATTGAATCATGAATCATGAATCGAATCATGAATCATGAATTGAATCATGAATCATGAATCATGAATCGAATCATGATTCATGATTTGAATCATGAATCATGAATTGAATCATGAATCATGAATTATGAATCATGAATTGAATCATGAATCATGAATCATGAATTGAATCATGAATCATGAATTGAATCATAAATTGAATCATAAATCATAAATCATGAATTGAATCATGAATCATGAATCGAATCATGAATCATGAATTGAATCGTGAATCATGAATCATGAATCAAGAATCGAATCATGAATCATGAATTGAATCATGAATCATGAATTGAATCATGAATCATGAATCATGAATCATGAATCGAATCATGAATTATGAATCATGAATCATGAATCGAATCATGAATCATGAATCGAATCATGAATTATGAATCGAAACATGAATCATGATTTGAATCATGAATCATGAATCATGAATCGAATCATGAATCATGAATTGAATCATGAATCATGAATTGAATCATGAATCATGAATCGAATCATGAATTATGAATCATGAATTGAATCATGAATCATGAATCGAATCATGAATTATGAATCGAAACATGAATCATGATTTGAATCATGAATCGAATCATGAATCATGAATAATGAATCGAATCATGAATCATGAATTGAATCATGAATCATGAATTGAATCATGAATTATGAATCGAAACACGAATCATGAAATGAATCATGAATCATGAAATGAATCATAAATCATTAATCATGAATCGAATCATGAATCTTGAATTGAATTATGAATCATGAATTGAATCATAAATCATGAATTGAATCATGAATCATGAATTGAATCATAAATCATGAATTGAATCATGAATCATGAATTGAATCATGATTTGAATCATGAATCATGAATTGAATCATGAATCATGAAGCATGAATTGAATCATGAATCATGAATCAAATCATGAATCTCGAATCATGAATTGAATCATGAATCATGAATTTAATCATAAATTGAATCATAAATCATGAATCATGAATTGAATAATGAATTGAATCATAAATCATGAATCATGAATTAAATCATGAATCATGAATCGAATCATGAATCATGAATCGAATCATGAATCATGAATTGAATCATGAATCATGAATTGAATCATGAATCATGAATTGCATCATGAATCATGAATCATGAATTGCATCATGAATCATTAATCATGAATTAAATCATGAATCATGAAATGAATCATGAATCATGAAATGAATCATGAATTGCATCATGAATCATTAATCATGAATTAAATCATGAATCATGAAATGAATCACGAATCATGAAATGAATCATGAATCATGAAATGAATCATGAATTGAATCATGAATCATGAATCATGAATTGAATCATGAATCATGAATTGAATCATAATTCATGAAATGAATCATGAATTAATTCATGAATCATGAATCATGAATTGAATCATGAATCATAAAATGAATCATGAATTGAATCATGAATCATGAAATGAATCATGAATTGAATCATGAATCATGAATCAAATCATGAATCATGAATTAAATCATGAATCATGAATTGAATCATGAATCATGAATCGAATCATGAATCATGAATCGAATCATGAATCATGAATCATGAATTGAATCATGAATCATCAATTGAATCATGAATTGAATCATAAATCATGAATCATCAATTTAATCATGAATCATGAATCGAATCATGAATCATGAATTGAATCATGAATCATGAATCATGAATCATGAATTGAATCATGAATCATGAATCATGAATCATGAATCGAATCATGAATCATGAATCATGAATCATGAATTGAATCATGAATCATGAATCATGAATTGAATCATGAATCATGAATCGAATCATGAATCATGAATTAAATAATGAATCATGAATCATGAATTAAATAATGAATCATGAATCATGAATTGAATCATGAATCATGAATCAAATCATGAATCATGAATCATGAATTGAATCATGAATCATGAATTGAATCATAAATTGAATCATAAATCATAAATCATGAATTGAATCATGAATCATGAAATATGAATCATGAATCGAATCATGAATCATGAATTGAATCATGAATCATGAATCATGAATCATGAATCATGAATCGAATCATGAATCATGAATCAAATCATGAATCATGAAATGAATCATGAATTGAAACCTGAATTGAATCATAAATCATGAATCATGAATTGAATCATGAATCATGAATCGAATCATGAATCATGAATTGAAACATGAATCATGAATCATAAATCATGAATCATGAATCGAATCATGAATCATGAATCATGAATTGAATCATGAATCATGAATTGAATCATGAATCATAAATTGAATCATGAATCATGAATCATGAATTGAATCATAAATCATGAATTGAATCATGAATCATGAATCGAATCATGAATTATGAATCATGAATTGAATCATGAATCATGAATTGAATCATAAATTGAATCATAAATAATAAATCATGAATTGAATCATGAATTATGAATCAAATCATGAATCATGAATCATGAATTGAATCATAAATTGAATCATAAATCATAAATCATGAATTAAATAATGAATCATGAATCATGAATTGAATCATGAATCATGAATCAAATCATGAATCATGAATTGAATCATGAATCATGAATTGAATCATAAATTGAATCATAAATCATAAATCATGAATTGAATCATGAATCATGAATCGAATCATGAATCATGAATTGAATCTTGGAATCATGAATCAAGAATCGAAACATGAATCATGAATCATGAATCATGAATCGAATCATGAATCATGAATTGAATCATGAATCATGAATTGAATCATAAATTATGAATCATGAATCATGAATCGAATCATGAATCATTAATCGAATCATGAATCATGAATCATGAATCGAATCATTAATCTCGAATCATGAATTGAATCATGAATCATGAATTGAATCATGAATTGAATCATAAATCATGAATCATGAATTGAATCATGAATCATAAATCGAATGATGAATCATGAATTGAATCATGAATCATAAATCATGAATCGAATCATGAATCATGAATTATGAATCGAATCATGAATCATGAATTGAATCATGAATCATGAATCATGAATTGAATCATGAATCATGAATCGAATCATGAAACATGAATTAAATCATGAATCATGAATTGAATCATGAATCATGAATTGCATCATGAATCATGAATTGAATCATGAATCATGAAATGAATCATGAATCATGAAATGAATCATGAATCATAAATCATGAATTGAATCATTAATCATGAATTCAGTCATAAATTGATTCATGAATCATGAATCATGAATTGAATCATGAATCATGAATTGAATCATGAATCATGAATCATGAATTGAATCATGAATCATGAATCATGAATTGAATCATGAATCATGAATTGAATCATGAATTGAATCATAAATCATGAATCATGAATTGAATCATGAATCATAAATCGAATGATGAATCATGAATTGAATCATGAATCATAAATCATGAATCGAATCATGAATCATGAATTATGAATCGAATCATGAATCATGAATTGAATCATGAATCATGAATCATGAATTGAATCATGAATCATGAATCGAATCATGAAACATGAATTAAATCATGAATCATGAATTGAATCATGAATCATGAATTGCATCATGAATCATGAATTGAATCATGAATCATGAAATGAATCATGAATCATGAAATGAATCATGAATCATAAATCATGAATTGAATCATTAATCATGAATTCAGTCATAAATTGATTCATGAATCATGAATCATGAATTGAATCATGAATCATGAATCATGAATTGAATCATGAATCATGAATTGAATCATAAATTGAATCATAAATCATAAATCATGAATTGAATCATGAATCATGAATCGAATCATGAATCATGATTTGAATCATGAATCATGAATCATGAATCGAATCATGAATTGAATCATGAATCATGAAATGAATCATGAATTGAAACCTGAATTGAATCATAAATCATGAATCATGAATTGAATCATGAATCATGAATCGAATCATGAATCATGAATTGAAACATGAATCATGAATCATAAATCATGAATCATGAATCGAATCATGAATCATGAATTGAATCATGAATCATGAATTGAATCATGAATCATAAATTGAATCATGAATCATGAATCATGAATCATGAATTGAATCATAAATCATGAATCATGAATTGAATCATGATTCATGAATCGAATCATAATTCATGAATCATGAATTGAATCATGAATCATGAATTGAATCATAAATTGAATCATAAATAATAAATCATGAATTGAATCATGAATTATGAATCAAATCATGAATCATGAATCATGAATTGAATCATAAATTGAATCATAAATCATAAATCATGAATTAAATAATGAATCATGAATTGAATCATGAATCATGAATCGAATCATAAATTATGAATCATGAATCATGAATAGAATCATGAATCATGAATCGAATCATGAATCATGAATCATGAATCGAATCATGAATCTCGAATCATGAATTGAATCATGAATCATGAATTGAATCATGAATTGAATCATAAATCATGAATCATGAATTGAATCATGAATCATAAATCGAATGATGAATCATGAATTGAATCATGAATCATAAATCATGAATCGAATCATGAATCATGAATTATGAATCGAATCATGAATCATGAATTGAATCATGAACCATGAATCATGAATTGAATCATGAATCATGAATCGAATCATGAAACATGAATTAAATCATGAATCATGAATTGAATCATGAATCATGAATTGCATCATGAATCATGAATTGAATCATGAATCATGAAATGAATCATGAATCATGAAATGAATCATGAATCATGAATCATGAATCATGAATCATGAATTGAATCATGAATTGAATCATGAATCATGAATTAAATCATGAATCATGAATCATGAATCATGAATTGAATCATGAATCATGAATTGAATCATAAATCATGAATTGAATCATGAATCATGAATCATGAATTGAATCATGAATCATGAATTGAATCATAAATTGAATCATAAATCATAAATCATGAATTGAATCATGAATCATGAATCGAATCATGAATCATGAATTGAATCATGAATCATGAATCATGAATCATGAATTGAATCATGAATCATGAATTGAATCATGAATCATGAATTGAATCATGAATCATGAATCATGAATCATGAATCGAATCATGAATTATGAATCATGAATCATGAATCGAATCATGAATCATGAATCGAATCATGAATTATGAATCGAAACATGAATCATGATTTGAATCATGAATCATGAATCATGAATCGAATCATGAATCATGAATTGAATCATGAATCATGAATTGAATCATGAATCATGAATCATGAATTGAATCATGAATCATGAATCATGAATTGAATCATTAATCATGAATTGAATCATGAATTGAATCATAAATCATGAATCATGAATTGAATCATGAATCATGAATCGAATCATGAATCATGAATTGAATCATGAATCATGAATCATGAATCGAATCATGATTCATGATTTGAATCATGAATCATGAATTGAATCATGAATCATGAATTATGAATCATGAATTGAATCATGAATCATGAATCATGAATTGAATCATGAATCATGAATTGAATCATAAATTGAATCATAAATCATAAATCATGAATTGAATCATGAATCATGAATCGAATCATGAATCATGAATTGAATCGTGAATCATGAATCATGAATCAAGAATCGAATCATGAATCATGAATTGAATCATGAATCATGAATTGAATCATGAATCATGAATCGAATCATGAATTATGAATCATGAATTGAATCATGAATCATGAATCGAATCATGAATTATGAATCGAAACATGAATCATGATTTGAATCATGAATCGAATCATGAATCATGAATAATGAATCGAATCATGAATCATGAATTGAATCATGAATCATGAATTGAATCATGAATTATGAATCGAAACACGAATCATGAAATGAATCATGAATCATGAAATGAATCATAAATCATTAATCATGAATCGAATCATGAATCTTGAATTGAATTATGAATCATGAATTGAATCATAAATCATGAATTGAATCATGAATCATGAATTGAATCATAAATCATGAATTGAATCATGAATCATGAATTGAATCATGATTTGAATCATGAATCATGAATTGAATCATGAATCATGAAGCATGAATTGAATCATGAATCATGAATCAAATCATGAATCTCGAATCATGAATTGAATCATGAATCATGAATTTAATCATAAATTGAATCATAAATCATGAATCATGAATTGAATAATGAATTGAATCATAAATCATGAATCATGAATTAAATCATGAATCATGAATCGAATCATGAATCATGAATCGAATCATGAATCATGAATTGAATCATGAATCATGAATTGAATCATGAATCATGAATTGCATCATGAATCATGAATCATGAATTGCATCATGAATCATTAATCATGAATTAAATCATGAATCATGAAATGAATCATGAATCATGAAATGAATCATGAATTGCATCATGAATCATTAATCATGAATTAAATCATGAATCATGAAATGAATCACGAATCATGAAATGAATCATGAATCATGAAATGAATCATGAATTGAATCATGAATCATGAATCATGAATTGAATCATGAATCATGAATTGAATCATAATTCATGAAATGAATCATGAATTAATTCATGAATCATGAATCATGAATTGAATCATGAATCATAAAATGAATCATGAATTGAATCATGAATCATGAAATGAATCATGAATTGAATCATGAATCATGAATCAAATCATGAATCATGAATTAAATCATGAATCATGAATTGAATCATGAATCATGAATCGAATCATGAATCATGAATCGAATCATGAATCATGAATCATGAATTGAATCATGAATCATCAATTGAATCATGAATTGAATCATAAATCATGAATCATCAATTTAATCATGAATCATGAATCGAATCATGAATCATGAATTGAATCATGAATCATGAATCATGAATCATGAATTGAATCATGAATCATGAATCATGAATCATGAATCGAATCATGAATCATGAATCATGAATCATGAATTGAATCATGAATCATGAATCATGAATTGAATCATGAATCATGAATCGAATCATGAATCATGAATTAAATAATGAATCATGAATCATGAATTAAATAATGAATCATGAATCATGAATTGAATCATGAATCATGAATCAAATCATGAATCATGAATCATGAATTGAATCATGAATCATGAATTGAATCATAAATTGAATCATAAATCATAAATCATGAATTGAATCATGAATCATGAAATATGAATCATGAATCGAATCATGAATCATGAATTGAATCATGAATCATGAATCATGAATCATGAATCATGAATCGAATCATGAATCATGAATCAAATCATGAATCATGAAATGAATCATGAATTGAAACCTGAATTGAATCATAAATCATGAATCATGAATTGAATCATGAATCATGAATCGAATCATGAATCATGAATTGAAACATGAATCATGAATCATAAATCATGAATCATGAATCGAATCATGAATCATGAATCATGAATTGAATCATGAATCATGAATTGAATCATGAATCATAAATTGAATCATGAATCATGAATCATGAATCATGAATTGAATCATAAATCATGAATCATGAATTGAATCATGAATCATGAATCGAATCATGAATTATGAATCATGAATTGAATCATGAATCATGAATTGAATCATAAATTGAATCATAAATAATAAATCATGAATTGAATCATGAATTATGAATCAAATCATGAATCATGAATCATGAATTGAATCATAAATTGAATCATAAATCATAAATCATGAATTAAATAATGAATCATGAATCATGAATTGAATCATGAATCATGAATCAAATCATGAATCATGAATTGAATCATGAATCATGAATTGAATCATAAATTGAATCATAAATCATAAATCATGAATTGAATCATGAATCATGAATCGAATCATGAATCATGAATTGAATCTTGGAATCATGAATCAAGAATCGAAACATGAATCATGAATCATGAATCATGAATCGAATCATGAATCATGAATTGAATCATGAATCATGAATTGAATCATAAATTATGAATCATGAATCATGAATCGAATCATGAATCATTAATCGAATCATGAATCATGAATCATGAATCGAATCATTAATCTCGAATCATGAATTGAATCATGAATCATGAATTGAATCATGAATTGAATCATAAATCATGAATCATGAATTGAATCATGAATCATAAATCGAATGATGAATCATGAATTGAATCATGAATCATAAATCATGAATCGAATCATGAATCATGAATTATGAATCGAATCATGAATCATGAATTGAATCATGAATCATGAATCATGAATTGAATCATGAATCATGAATCGAATCATGAAACATGAATTAAATCATGAATCATGAATTGAATCATGAATCATGAATTGCATCATGAATCATGAATTGAATCATGAATCATGAAATGAATCATGAATCATGAAATGAATCATGAATCATAAATCATGAATTGAATCATTAATCATGAATTCAGTCATAAATTGATTCATGAATCATGAATCATGAATTGAATCATGAATCATGAATTGAATCATGAATCATGAATCATGAATTGAATCATGAATCATGAATCATGAATTGAATCATGAATCATGAATTGAATCATGAATTGAATCATAAATCATGAATCATGAATTGAATCATGAATCATAAATCGAATGATGAATCATGAATTGAATCATGAATCATAAATCATGAATCGAATCATGAATCATGAATTATGAATCGAATCATGAATCATGAATTGAATCATGAATCATGAATCATGAATTGAATCATGAATCATGAATCGAATCATGAAACATGAATTAAATCATGAATCATGAATTGAATCATGAATCATGAATTGCATCATGAATCATGAATTGAATCATGAATCATGAAATGAATCATGAATCATGAAATGAATCATGAATCATAAATCATGAATTGAATCATTAATCATGAATTCAGTCATAAATTGATTCATGAATCATGAATCATGAATTGAATCATGAATCATGAATCATGAATTGAATCATGAATCATGAATTGAATCATAAATTGAATCATAAATCATAAATCATGAATTGAATCATGAATCATGAATCGAATCATGAATCATGATTTGAATCATGAATCATGAATCATGAATCGAATCATGAATTGAATCATGAATCATGAATTGAATCATGAATCATGAATTGAATCATGAATCATGAATCATGAATTGAATCATGAATCATGAATTGAATCATTAATCATGAATTGAATCATGAATTGAATCATAAATCATGAATCATGAATTGAATCATGAATCATGAATCGAATCATGAATCATGAATTGAATCATGAATCATGAATCGAATCATGAATCATGAATTGAATCATGAATCATGAATTGAATCATGAATCATGAATTGAATCATGAATCATGAATCATTAATTGAATCATGAATCATGAATCATGAATTGAATCATGAATCATCAATTGAATCATAAATTGAATCCTAAATCATGAATTGAATCATGAATCATGAATCGAATCATGAATCATGAATTGAATCGTGAATCATGAATCATGAATCAAGAATCGAATCATGAATCATGAATTGAATCATGAATCATGAATTGAATCATGAATCATGAATTGAATCATGAATCATGAATCATGAATCAAGAATCGAATCATGAATCATGAATTGAATCATGAATCATGAATTGAATCATGAATCGAATCATGAATTATGAATCATGAATCATGATTTGAATCATGAATCATGATTTGAATCATGAATCATGAATCATGAAATGAATCAAGAATCATGAATCGAATCATGAATCATGAATAATGAATCGAATCATGAATCATGAATTGAATCATGAATTATGAATCGAAACACGAATCATGAAATGAATCATGAATCATGAAATGAATCATAAATCATTAATCATGAATCGAATCATGAATCATGAATTGAATCATGAATCATGAATTGAATCATAAATCATGAATTGAATCATGAATCATGAATTGAATCATAAATCATGAATTGAATCATGAATCATGAATTGAATCATGATTTGAATCATGAATCATGAATTGAATCATGAATCATGAAGCATGAATTGAATCATGAATCATGAATCAAATCATGAATCTCGAATCATGAATTGAATCATGAATCATGAATTGAATCATAAATCATGAATCATGAATTGAATCATGAATTGAATCATAAATCATGAATCATGAATCATGAATTGAATCATGAATCATGAATCGAATCATGAATCATGAATCGAATCATGAATCATGAATTGAATCATGAATCATGAATCATGAATTGAATCATGAATCATGAAATGAATCATGAATCATGAATTGAATCATAAATCATGAATCATGAATCATGAATTGAATCATGAATCATGAATCGAATCATGAATCATGAATCGAATCATGAATCATGAATTGAATCATGAATCATGAATCATGAATTGAATCATGAATCATGAAATGAATCATGAATCATGAAATGAATCATGAATCATGAAATGAATCATGAATCATGAAATGAATCATGAATTGAATCATGAATCATAAATCATGAATTGAATCATGAATCATGAATTGAATCATGAATCATGAATTAAATCATAAATCATGAAATGAATCATGAATTGAATCATGAATCATGAATTGAATCATGAATCATGAAATAAATCATGAATTAAATCATGAATCATGAAATGAATCATGAATTGAATCATGAATCATGAATCAAATCATGAATCATGAATTAAATCATGAATCATGAATTGAATCATGAATCATGAATCGAATCATGAATCATGAATCATGAATTGAATCATGAATCATGAATTGAATCATGAATCATGAATTGAATCATAAATCATGAATCGAATCATGAATCATGAATTGAATCATGAATCATGAATCATGAATTGAATCATGAATCATGAATCGAATCATGAAACATGAATTGAATCATGAGTCATGAATTGAATCATGAATCATGAATTGCATCATGAATCATGATTTGCATCATGAATCATTAATCATGAATTAAATCATGAATCATGAAATGAATCATGAATCATGAAATGAATCATGAAATGAATCATGAATTGAATCATGAATCATGAATCATGAATTGAATCATGAATCATGAATTGAATCATGAATCATGAATTAAATCATAAATCATGAAATGAATCATGAATTGAATCATGAATCATGAATTGAATCATGAATCATGAAATAAATCATGAATTAAATCATGAATCATGAAATGAATCATGAATTGAATCATGAATCACGAATCAAATCATGAATCATGAATTAAATCATGAATCATCAATTTAATCATGAATCATGAATCGAATCATGAATCATGAATTGAATCATGAATCATGAATCATGAATCATGAATTGAATCATGAATCATGAATCATGAATCATGAATCGAATCATGAATTATGAATCATGAATCATGAATCGAATCATGAATCATGAATCGAATCATGAATTATGAATCGAAACATGAATCATGATTTGAATCATGAATCATGAATCATGAATCGAATCATGAATCATGAATTGAATCATGAATCATGAATTGAATCATGAATCATGAATCATGAATTGAATCATGAATCATAAATTGAATCATGAATCATGAATTGAATCATTAAACATGAATTGAATCATGAATTGAATCATAAATCATGAATCATGAATTGAATCATGAATCATGAATCGAATCATGAATCATGAATTGAATCATAAATCATGAATCATGAATCGAATCATGAATCATGAATTGAATCATGAATCATGAATTGAATCATGAATCATGAATCATGAATTGAATCATGAATCATGAATCATGAATCGAATCATGAATCATGAATCGAATCATGAATCATGAATTGAATCATGAATCATGAATCATAAATCATGAATCATGAATTGAATCATGAATCATGAATCATGAATCGATTCATGAATCATGAATCGAATCATGAATCATGAATTGAATCATGAATCATGAATCATGAATTGAATCATGAATCATGAATCGAATCATGAAACATGAATTGAATCATGAGTCATGAATTGAATCATGAATCATGAATTGCATCATGAATCATTAATCATGAATTAAATCATGAATCATGAAATGAATCATGAATCATGAAATGAATCATGAATCATGAAATGAATCATGAATTGAATCATGAATCATGAATCATGAATTGAATCATGAATCATGAATTGAATCATGAATCATGAATTGAATCATAATTCATGAAATGAATCATGAATTGAATCATGAATCATGAATCATGAATTGAATAATGAATCATGAAATGAATCATCAATTGAATCATGAATCATGAAATGAATCATGAATTGAATCATGAATCATGAATCAAATCATGAATCATGAATTAAATCATGAATCATGAATTGAATCATGAATCATGAATCGAATCATGAATCATGAATCATGAATTGAATCATGAATCATCAATTGAATCATGAATTGAATCATAAATCATGAATCATCAATTTAATCATGAATCATGAATCGAATCATGAATCATGAATTGAATCATGAATCATGAATCATGAATGATGAATTGAATCATGAATCATGAATCATGAATCATGAATCGAATCATGAATTATGAATCATGAATCATGAATCGAATCATGAATCATGAATCGAATCATGAATTATGAATCGAAACATGAATCATGATTTGAATCATGAATCATGAATCATGAATCGAATCATGAATCATGAATTGAATCATGAATCATGAATTGAATCATGAATCATGAATCATGAATCATGAATTGAATCATGAATCATGAATCATGAATTGAATCATGAATCATGAATTAAATCATTAATCATGAATTGAATCATGAATTGAATCATAAATCATGAATCATGAATCAAATCATGAATCATGAATCGAATCATGAATCATGAATCGAATCATGAATCATGAATTGAATCATGAATCATGAATTGAATCATGAATCATGAATCATGAATCATGAATCATGAATTGAATCATGAATCATAAATCATGAATTGAAACATGAATCATGAATCGAATCATGAATCATGAATTGAATCGTGAATCATGAATCATGAATCAAGAATCGAATCATGAATCATGAATTGAATCATGAATCATGAATCGAATCATAAATTATAAATCATAAATCATGAATAGAATCATGAATCATGAATCGAATCATGAATCATGAATCATGAATCGAATCATGAATCTCGAATCATGAATTGAATCATGAATCATGAATTGAATCATGAATCATAAATCGAATGATGAATCATGAATTGAATCATGAATTGAATCATAAATCATGAATCATGAATTGAATCATGAATCATGAATCGAATCATGAATCATGAATTGAATCATGAATCATAAATCGAATGATGAATCATGAATTGAATCATGAATTGAATCATGAATCATGAATCATGAATTGAATCTTGAATCATGAATTGAATCATAAATTGAATCATAAATCATAAATCATGAATTGAATCATGAATCATGAATCGAATCATGAATCAGGAATTGAATCGTGAATCATGAATCATGAATCAAGAATCGAATCATGAATCATGAATTGAATCATGAATCATGAATGGAATCATAAATTATGAATCATAAATCATGAATAGAATCATGAATCATGAATCGAATCATGAATCATGAATCATGAATCGAATCATGAATCTCGAATCATGAATCTTATCATGAATCATGAATTATGAATCGAATCATGAATCATGAATTGAATCATGAATCATGAATCATGAATTGAATCATGAATCATGAATCGAATCATGAAACATGAATTAAATCATGAATTATGAATTGAATCATGAATCATGAATTGCATCATGAATCATGAATTGAATCATGAATCATGAAATGAATCATGAATCATGAAATGAATCATGAATCATTAATCATAAATCATGAATCATGAATTGAATCATGAATCATGAATTGAATCATGAATCATGAATCATGAATTGAATCATGAATCATGAATCATGAATTGAATCATGAATCATGAATTGAATCATGAATCATGAATCATGAATCATGAATTGAATCATGAATCATGAATCATGAATTGAATCATGAATCATGAATTGAATCATAAATTGAATCATAAATCATAAATCATGAATTGAATCATGAATCATGAATCGAATCATGAATCATGAATTGAATCGTGAATCATGAATCATGAATCATAAATCGAATCATGAATTATGAATCGAAACATGAATCATGATTTGAATCATGAATCATGAATCATGAATCGAATCATGAATCATGAATTGAATCATGAATCATGAATTGAATCATGAATCATGAATCATGAATCATGAATTGAATCATGAATCATGAATCATGAATTGAATCATGAATCATGAATTAAATCATTAATCATGAATTGAATCATGAATTGAATCATAAATCATGAATCATGAATCAAATCATGAATCATGAATCGAATCATGAATCATGAATCGAATCATGAATCATGAATTGAATCATGAATCATGAATTGAATCATGAATCATGAATCATGAATCATGAATCATGAATTGAATCATGAATCATAAATCATGAATTGAATCATGAATCATGAATCGAATCATGAATCATGAATTGAATCGTGAATCATGAATCATGAATCAAGAATCGAATCATGAATCATGAATTGAATCATGAATCATGAATCGAATCATAAATTATAAATCATAAATCATGAATAGAATCATGAATCATGAATCGAATCATGAATCATGAATCATGAATCGAATCATGAATCTCGAATCATGAATTGAATCATGAATCATGAATTGAATCATGAATCATAAATCGAATGATGAATCATGAATTGAATCATGAATTGAATCATAAATCATGAATCATGAATTGAATCATGAATCATGAATCGAATCATGAATCATGAATTGAATCATGAATCATAAATCGAATGATGAATCATGAATTGAATCATGAATTGAATCATGAATCATGAATCATGAATTGAATCTTGAATCATGAATTGAATCATAAATTGAATCATAAATCATAAATCATGAATTGAATCATGAATCATGAATCGAATCATGAATCAGGAATTGAATCGTGAATCATGAATCATGAATCAAGAATCGAATCATGAATCATGAATTGAATCATGAATCATGAATGGAATCATAAATTATGAATCATAAATCATGAATAGAATCATGAATCATGAATCGAATCATGAATCATGAATTATGAATCGAATCATGAATCTCGAATCATGAATCTTATCATGAATCATGAATTATGAATCGAATCATGAATCATGAATTGAATCATGAATCATGAATCATGAATTGAATCATGAATCATGAATCGAATCATGAAACATGAATTAAATCATGAATTATGAATTGAATCATGAATCATGAATTGCATCATGAATCATGAATTGAATCATGAATCATGAAATGAATCATGAATCATGAAATGAATCATGAATCATTAATCATAAATCATGAATCATGAATTGAATCATGAATCATGAATTGAATCATGAATCATGAATTGAATCATGAATCATGAATCATGAATTGAATCATGAATCATGAATCATGAATTGAATCATGAATCATGAATTGAATCATGAATCATGAATCATGAATCATGAATTGAATCATGAATCATGAATCATGAATTGAATCATGAATCATGAATTGAATCATAAATTGAATCATAAATCATAAATCATGAATTGAATCATGAATCATGAATCGAATCATGAATCATGAATTGAATCGTGAATCATGAATCATGAATCATAAATCGAATCATGAATTATGAATCGAAACATGAATCATGATTTGAATCATGAATCATGAATCATGAATCGAATCATGAATCATGAATTGAATCATGAATCATGAATTGAATCATGAATCATGAATCATGAATTGAATCATGAATCATGAATCATAAATTGAATCATGAATCATGAATTGAATCATTAATCATGAATTGAATCATAAATCATGAATCATGAATCGAATCATGAATCATGAATTGAATCATGAATCATGAATTGAATCATGAATCATGAATCATGAATCATGAATTAAATTATGAATCATAAATCATGAATAGAATCAAGAATCATGAATCGAATCATGAATCATGAATCATGAATCGAATCATGAATCTCGAATCATGAATCTTATCATGAATCATGAATTATGAATCGAATCATGAATCATGAATTGAATCATGAATCATGAATCATGAATTGAATCATGAATCATGAATCGAATCATGAAACATGAATTAAATCATGAATTATGAATTGAATCATGAATCATGAATTGCATCATGAATCATGAATTGAATCATGAATCATGAAATGAATCATGAATCATGAAATGAATCATGAATCATTAATCATAAATCATGAATCATGAATTGAATCATGAATCATGAATTGAATCATGAATCATGAATCATGAATTGAATCATGAATCATGAATCATGAATTGAATCATGAATCATGAATTGAATCATGAATCATGAATCATGAATCATGAATTGAATCATGAATCATGAATCATGAATTGAATCATGAATCATGAATTGAATCATAAATTGAATCATAAATCATAAATCATGAATTGAATCATGAATCATGAATCGAATCATGAATCATGAATTGAATCGTGAATCATGAATCATGAATCATAAATCGAATCATGAATTATGAATCGAAACATGAATCATGATTTGAATCATGAATCATGAATCATGAATCGAATCATGAATCATGAATTGAATCATGAATCATGAATTGAATCATGAATCATGAATCATGAATCATGAATTGAATCATGAATCATGAATTGAATCATGAATCATGAATTAAATCATTAATCATGAATTGAATCATGAATTGAATCATAAATCATGAATCATGAATCAAATCATGAATCATGAATCGAATCATGAATCATGAATCGAATCATGAATCATGAATTGAATCATGAATCATGAATTGAATCATGAATCATGAATCATGAATCATGAATCATGAATTGAATCATGAATCATAAATCATGAATTGAATCATGAATCATGAATCGAATCATGAATCATGAATTGAATCGTGAATCATGAATCATGAATCAAGAATCGAATCATGAATCATGAATTGAATCATGAATCATGAATCGAATCATAAATTATAAATCATAAATCATGAATAGAATCATGAATCATGAATCGAATCATGAATCATGAATCATGAATCGAATCATGAATCTCGAATCATGAATTGAATCATGAATCATGAATTGAATCATGAATCATAAATCGAATGATGAATCATGAATTGAATCATGAATTGAATCATAAATCATGAATCATGAATTGAATCATGAATCATGAATCGAATCATGAATCATGAATTGAATCATGAATCATAAATCGAATGATGAATCATGAATTGAATCATGAATTGAATCATGAATCATGAATCATGAATTGAATCTTGAATCATGAATTGAATCATAAATTGAATCATAAATCATAAATCATGAATTGAATCATGAATCATGAATCGAATCATGAATCAGGAATTGAATCGTGAATCATGAATCATGAATCAAGAATCGAATCATGAATCATGAATTGAATCATGAATCATGAATGGAATCATAAATTATGAATCATAAATCATGAATAGAATCATGAATCATGAATCGAATCATGAATCATGAATTATGAATCGAATCATGAATCTCGAATCATGAATCTTATCATGAATCATGAATTATGAATCGAATCATGAATCATGAATTGAATCATGAATCATGAATCATGAATTGAATCATGAATCATGAATCGAATCATGAAACATGAATTAAATCATGAATTATGAATTGAATCATGAATCATGAATTGCATCATGAATCATGAATTGAATCATGAATCATGAAATGAATCATGAATCATGAAATGAATCATGAATCATTAATCATAAATCATGAATCATGAATTGAATCATGAATCATGAATTGAATCATGAATCATGAATTGAATCATGAATCATGAATCATGAATTGAATCATGAATCATGAATTGAATCATAAATTGAATCATAAATCATAAATCATGAATTGAATCATGAATCATGAATCGAATCATGAATCATGAATTGAATCGTGAATCATGAATCATGAATCATAAATCGAATCATGAATTATGAATCGAAACATGAATCATGATTTGAATCATGAATCATGAATCATGAATCGAATCATGAATCATGAATTGAATCATGAATCATGAATCATGAATTGAATCATGAATCATGAATCATAAATTGAATCATGAATCATGAATTGAATCATTAATCATGAATTGAATCATAAATCATGAATCATGAATCGAATCATGAATCATGAATTGAATCATGAATCATGAATTGAATCATGAATCATGAATCATGAATCATGAATTAAATTATGAATCATAAATCATGAATAGAATCAAGAATCATGAATCGAATCATGAATCATGAATCATGAATCGAATCATGAATCTCGAATCATGAATCTTATCATGAATCATGAATTATGAATCGAATCATGAATCATGAATTGAATCATGAATCATGAATCATGAATTGAATCATGAATCATGAATCGAATCATGAAACATGAATTAAATCATGAATTATGAATTGAATCATGAATCATGAATTGCATCATGAATCATGAATTGAATCATGAATCATGAAATGAATCATGAATCATGAAATGAATCATGAATTATTAATCATAAATCATGAATCATGAATTGAATCATGAATCATGAATTGAATCATGAATCATGAATCATGAATTGAATCATGAATCATGAATCATGAATTGAATCATGAATCATGAATTGAATCATGAATCATGAATCATGAATCATGAATTGAATCATGAATCATGAATCATGAATTGAATCATGAATCATGAATTGAATCATAAATTGAATCATAAATCATAAATCATGAATTGAATCATGAATCATGAATCGAATCATGAATCATGAATTGAATCGTGAATCATGAATCATGAATCATAAATCGAATCATGAATTATGAATCGAAACATGAATCATGATTTGAATCATGAATCATGAATCATGAATCGAATCATGAATCATGAATTGAATCATGAATCATGAATTGAATCATGAATCATGAATCATGAATCATGAATTGAATCATGAATCATGAATCATGAATTGAATCATGAATCATGAATTGAATCATAAATTGAATCATAAATCATAAATCATGAATTGAATCATGAATCATGAATCGAATCATGAATCATGAATTGAATCGTGAATCATGAATCATGAATCATAAATCGAATCATGAATTATGAATCGAAACATGAATCATGATTTGAATCATGAATCATGAATCATGAATCGAATCATGAATCATGAATTGAATCATGAATCATGAATTGAATCATGAATCATGAATCATGAATCATGAATTGAATCATGAATCATGAATCATGAATTGAATCATGAATCATGAATTAAATCATTAATCATGAATTGAATCATGAATTGAATCATAAATCATGAATCATGAATCAAATCATGAATCATGAATCGAATCATGAATCATGAATCGAATCATGAATCATGAATTGAATCATGAATCATGAATTGAATCATGAATCATGAATCATGAATCATGAATCATGAATTGAATCATGAATCATAAATCATGAATTGAATCATGAATCATGAATCGAATCATGAATCATGAATTGAATCGTGAATCATGAATCATGAATCAAGAATCGAATCATGAATCATGAATTGAATCATGAATCATGAATCGAATCATAAATTATAAATCATAAATCATGAATAGAATCATGAATCATGAATCGAATCATGAATCATGAATCATGAATCGAATCATGAATCTCGAATCATGAATTGAATCATGAATCATGAATTGAATCATGAATCATAAATCGAATGATGAATCATGAATTGAATCATGAATTGAATCATAAATCATGAATCATGAATTGAATCATGAATCATGAATCGAATCATGAATCATGAATTGAATCATGAATCATAAATCGAATGATGAATCATGAATTGAATCATGAATTGAATCATGAATCATGAATCATGAATTGAATCTTGAATCATGAATTGAATCATAAATTGAATCATAAATCATAAATCATGAATTGAATCATGAATCATGAATCGAATCATGAATCAGGAATTGAATCGTGAATCATGAATCATGAATCAAGAATCGAATCATGAATCATGAATTGAATCATGAATCATGAATGGAATCATAAATTATGAATCATAAATCATGAATAGAATCATGAATCATGAATCGAATCATGAATCATGAATTATGAATCGAATCATGAATCTCGAATCATGAATCTTATCATGAATCATGAATTATGAATCGAATCATGAATCATGAATTGAATCATGAATCATGAATCATGAATTGAATCATGAATCATGAATCGAATCATGAAACATGAATTAAATCATGAATTATGAATTGAATCATGAATCATGAATTGCATCATGAATCATGAATTGAATCATGAATCATGAAATGAATCATGAATCATGAAATGAATCATGAATTATTAATCATAAATCATGAATCATGAATTGAATCATGAATCATGAATTGAATCATGAATCATGAATCATGAATTGAATCATGAATCATGAATCATGAATTGAATCATGAATCATGAATTGAATCATGAATCATGAATCATGAATCATGAATTGAATCATGAATCATGAATCATGAATTGAATCATGAATCATGAATTGAATCATAAATTGAATCATAAATCATAAATCATGAATTGAATCATGAATCATGAATCGAATCATGAATCATGAATTGAATCGTGAATCATGAATCATGAATCATAAATCGAATCATGAATTATGAATCGAAACATGAATCATGATTTGAATCATGAATCATGAATCATGAATCGAATCATGAATCATGAATTGAATCATGAATCATGAATTGAATCATGAATCATGAATCATGAATCATGAATTGAATCATGAATCATGAATCATGAATTGAATCATGAATCATGAATTAAATCATTAATCATGAATTGAATCATGAATTGAATCATAAATCATGAATCATGAATCAAATCATGAATCATGAATCGAATCATGAATCATGAATCGAATCATGAATCATGAATTGAATCATGAATCATGAATTGAATCATGAATCATGAATCATGAATCATGAATCATGAATTGAATCATGAATCATAAATCATGAATTGAATCATGAATCATGAATCGAATCATGAATCATGAATTGAATCGTGAATCATGAATCATGAATCAAGAATCGAATCATGAATCATGAATTGAATCATGAATCATGAATCGAATCATAAATTATAAATCATAAATCATGAATAGAATCATGAATCATGAATCGAATCATGAATCATGAATCATGAATCGAATCATGAATCTCGAATCATGAATTGAATCATGAATCATGAATTGAATCATGAATCATAAATCGAATGATGAATCATGAATTGAATCATGAATTGAATCATAAATCATGAATCATGAATTGAATCATGAATCATGAATCGAATCATGAATCATGAATTGAATCATGAATCATAAATCGAATGATGAATCATGAATTGAATCATGAATTGAATCATGAATCATGAATCATGAATTGAATCTTGAATCATGAATTGAATCATAAATTGAATCATAAATCATAAATCATGAATTGAATCATGAATCATGAATCGAATCATGAATCAGGAATTGAATCGTGAATCATGAATCATGAATCAAGAATCGAATCATGAATCATGAATTGAATCATGAATCATGAATGGAATCATAAATTATGAATCATAAATCATGAATAGAATCATGAATCATGAATCGAATCATGAATCATGAATTATGAATCGAATCATGAATCTCGAATCATGAATCTTATCATGAATCATGAATTATGAATCGAATCATGAATCATGAATTGAATCATGAATCATGAATCATGAATTGAATCATGAATCATGAATCGAATCATGAAACATGAATTAAATCATGAATTATGAATTGAATCATGAATCATGAATTGCATCATGAATCATGAATTGAATCATGAATCATGAAATGAATCATGAATCATGAAATGAATCATGAATCATTAATCATAAATCATGAATCATGAATTGAATCATGAATCATGAATTGAATCATGAATCATGAATTGAATCATGAATCATGAATCATGAATTGAATCATGAATCATGAATCATGAATTGAATCATGAATCATGAATTGAATCATGAATCATGAATCATGAATCATGAATTGAATCATGAATCATGAATCATGAATTGAATCATGAATCATGAATTGAATCATAAATTGAATCATAAATCATAAATCATGAATTGAATCATGAATCATGAATCGAATCATGAATCATGAATTGAATCGTGAATCATGAATCATGAATCATAAATCGAATCATGAATTATGAATCGAAACATGAATCATGATTTGAATCATGAATCATGAATCATGAATCGAATCATGAATCATGAATTGAATCATGAATCATGAATTGAATCATGAATCATGAATCATGAATTGAATCATGAATCATGAATCATAAATTGAATCATGAATCATGAATTGAATCATTAATCATGAATTGAATCATAAATCATGAATCATGAATCGAATCATGAATCATGAATTGAATCATGAATCATGAATTGAATCATGAATCATGAATCATGAATCATGAATTGAATCATGAATCATGAATCATGAATCGAATCATGAATCATGAATCGAATCATGAATCATGAATCGAATCATGAATCATGAATTGAATCATGAATCATGAATCATGAATTGAATCATGAAACATGAATCATGAATCGAATCATGAATCATGAATCGAATCATGAATCATGAATTGAATCATGAATCATGAATCATGAATTGAATCATGAATCATGAATCGAATCATGAAACATGAATTGAATCATGAGTCATGAATTGAATCATGAATCATGAAATGAATCATGAATCATGAATCATGAATTGAATCATGAATTGAATCATGAATCATGAATTGAATCATGAATCATGAATCATGAATCATGAATTGAATCATGAATCATGAATTGAATCATGAATCATGAATTGAATCATGAATCATGAATCATGAATTGAATCATGAATCATGAATTGAATCATAAATTGAATCATAAATCATAAATCATGAATTGAATCATGAATCATGAATCGAATCATGAATCATGAATTGATTCGTGAATCATGAATCATGAATTATGAATCGAATCATGAATCATGAATTGAATCATAAATCATGAATCATGAATTGAATCATGAATCATGAATCGAATCATGAATCATGAATTGAATCATGAATCATGAATTGAATCATGAATCATGAATCATGAATTAAATCATGAAACATGAATCATGAATTGAATCATGAATCATGAATTGAATCATAAATTGAATCATAAATCATAAATCATGAATTGAATCATGAATCATGAATCGAATCATGAATCATGAATTGAATTGTGAATCATGAATCATGAATCATGAATCGAATCATGAATCATGAATTTAATCATGAATCATGAATTGAATCATGAATCATGAATCATGAATCATGAATCGAATCATGAATTATGAATCATGAATCATGAATCGAATCATGAATCATGAATCGAATCATGAATTATGAATCGAAACATGAATCATGATTTGAATCATGAATCATGAATCATGAATCGAATCATGAATCATGAATTGAATCATGAATCATGAATCATGAATCGATTCATGAATCATGAATTGAATCATGAATCATGAATCATAAATTTAATCATGAATCATGAATTGAATCATTAATCATGAATTGAATCATAAATCATGAATCATGAATCGAATCATGAATCATGAATTGAATCATGAATCATGAATCATGAATTGAATCATGAATCATGAATCATGAATCGAATCATGAATCATGAATCGAATCATGAATCATGAATTGAATCATGAATCATGAATCATGAATCATGAATTGAATCATGAATCATGAATCGAATCATGAAACATAAATTGAATCATGAGTCATGAATTGAATCATGAATCATGAAATGAATCATGAATCATGAATCATGAATTGAATCATGAATTGAATCATGAATCATGAATTGAATCATGAATCATGAATCATGAATCATGAATTGAATCATGAATCATGAATTGAATCATGAATCATGAATCATGAATTGAATCATGAATCATGAATTGAATCATAAATTGAATCATAAATCATAAATCATGAATTGAATCATGAATCATGAATCGAATCATGAATCATGAATTGAATCGTGAATCATGAATCATGAATTATGAATCGAATCATGAATCATGAATTGAATCATAAATCATGAATCATGAATTGAATCATGAATCATGAATCAAATCATGAATCATGAAGTGAATCATGAATCATGAATCATGAATCGAATTATGAATCATGAATTGAATCATGAATCATGAATTGAATCATGAATCATGAATCATGAATCATGAATTGAATCATGAATCATGAATCATGAATTTAATCATGAATCATGAATTGAATCATAAATTGAATCATAAATCATAAATCATGAATTGAATCATGAATCATGAATCAAATCATGAATCATGAATTGAATCGTGAATCATGAATCATGAATCATGAATCGAATCATGAATCATGAATTGAATCATGAATCATGAATTGAATCATGAATCATGAATCGAATCATGAATTATGAATCATGAATCATGAATCGAATCATGAATCATGAATCGAATCATGAATTATGAATCGAAACATGAATCATGATTTGAATCATGAATCATGAATCATGAATCGAATCATGAATCATGAATTGAATCATGAATCATGAATTGAATCATGAATCATGAATTGAATCATGAATCATGAATCATAAATTGAATCATGAATCATGAATTGAATCATTAATCATGAATTGAATTATAAATCATGAATCATGAATCGAATCATGAATCATGAATTGAATCATGAATCATGAATTGAATCATGAATCATGAATCATGAATCATGAATTGAATCATGAATCATGAATTGAATCATGAATCATGAATCATGAATCGAATCATGAATCATGAATCGAATCATGAATCATGAATTGAATCATGAATCATGAATCATGAATCGAATCATGAATCATGAATCGAATCATGAATCATGAATTGAATCATGAATCATTAATCATGAATCATGAATTGAATCATGAATCATGAATCGAATCATGAAACATGAATTGAATCATGAGTCATGAATTGAATCCTGAATCATGAAATGAATCATGAATCATGAATCATGAATTGAATCATGAATTGAATCATGAATCATGAATTGAATCATGAATCATGAATCATGAATCATGAATTGAATCATGAATCATGAATTGAATCATGAATCATGAATTGAATCATGAATCATGAATCATGAATTGAATCATGAATCATGAATTGAATCATAAATTGATTCATAAATCATAAATCATGAATTGAATCATGAATCATGAATCGAATCATGAATCGTGAATTGAATCGTGAATCATGAATCATGAATTATGAATCGAATCATGAATCATGAATTGAATCATAAATCATGAATCATGAATTGAATCATGAATCATGAATCGAATCATGAATCATGAATCGAATCATGAATCATGAATCGAATCATGAATCATGAATTGAATCATGAATCATGAATCATGAATTGAATCATGAAACATGAATCATGAATCGAATCATGAATCATGAATCGAATCATGAATCATGAATTGAATCATGAATCATGAATCATGAATTGAATCATGAATCATGAATCGAATCATGAAACATGAATTGAATCATGAGTCATGAATTGAATCATGAATCATGAAATGAATCATGAATCATGAATCATGAATTGAATCATGAATTGAATCATGAATCATGAATTGAATCATGAATCATGAATCATGAATCATGAATTGAATCATGAATCATGAATTGAATCATGAATCATGAATTGAATCATGAATCATGAATCATGAATTGAATCATGAATCATGAATTGAATCATAAATTGAATCATAAATCATAAATCATGAATTGAATCATGAATCATGAATCGAATCATGAATCATGAATTGATTCGTGAATCATGAATCATGAATTATGAATCGAATCATGAATCATGAATTGAATCATAAATCATGAATCATGAATTGAATCATGAATCATGAATCGAATCATGAATCATGAATTGAATCATGAATCATGAATTGAATCATGAATCATGAATCATGAATTAAATCATGAAACATGAATCATGAATTGAATCATGAATCATGAATTGAATCATAAATTGAATCATAAATCATAAATCATGAATTGAATCATGAATCATGAATCGAATCATGAATCATGAATTGAATTGTGAATCATGAATCATGAATCATGAATCGAATCATGAATCATGAATTTAATCATGAATCATGAATTGAATCATGAATCATGAATCATGAATCATGAATCGAATCATGAATTATGAATCATGAATCATGAATCGAATCATGAATCATGAATCGAATCATGAATTATGAATCGAAACATGAATCATGATTTGAATCATGAATCATGAATCATGAATCGAATCATGAATCATGAATTGAATCATGAATCATGAATCATGAATCGATTCATGAATCATGAATTGAATCATGAATCATGAATCATAAATTTAATCATGAATCATGAATTGAATCATTAATCATGAATTGAATCATAAATCATGAATCATGAATCGAATCATGAATCATGAATTGAATCATGAATCATGAATCATGAATTGAATCATGAATCATGAATCATGAATCGAATCATGAATCATGAATCGAATCATGAATCATGAATTGAATCATGAATCATGAATCATGAATCATGAATTGAATCATGAATCATGAATCGAATCATGAAACATAAATTGAATCATGAGTCATGAATTGAATCATGAATCATGAAATGAATCATGAATCATGAATCATGAATTGAATCATGAATTGAATCATGAATCATGAATTGAATCATGAATCATGAATCATGAATCATGAATTGAATCATGAATCATGAATTGAATCATGAATCATGAATCATGAATTGAATCATGAATCATGAATTGAATCATAAATTGAATCATAAATCATAAATCATGAATTGAATCATGAATCATGAATCGAATCATGAATCATGAATTGAATCGTGAATCATGAATCATGAATTATGAATCGAATCATGAATCATGAATTGAATCATAAATCATGAATCATGAATTGAATCATGAATCATGAATCAAATCATGAATCATGAAGTGAATCATGAATCATGAATCATGAATCGAATTATGAATCATGAATTGAATCATGAATCATGAATTGAATCATGAATCATGAATCATGAATCATGAATTGAATCATGAATCATGAATCATGAATTTAATCATGAATCATGAATTGAATCATAAATTGAATCATAAATCATAAATCATGAATTGAATCATGAATCATGAATCAAATCATGAATCATGAATTGAATCGTGAATCATGAATCATGAATCATGAATCGAATCATGAATCATGAATTGAATCATGAATCATGAATTGAATCATGAATCATGAATCATGAATCATGAATCGAATCATGAATTATGAATCATGAATCATGAATCGAATCATGAATCATGAATCGAATCATGAATTATGAATCGAAACATGAATCATGATTTGAATCATGAATCATGAATCATGAATCGAATCATGAATCATGAATTGAATCATGAATCATGAATTGAATCATGAATCATGAATTGAATCATGAATCATGAATCATAAATTGAATCATGAATCATGAATTGAATCATTAATCATGAATTGAATTATAAATCATGAATCATGAATCGAATCATGAATCATGAATTGAATCATGAATCATGAATTGAATCATGAATCATGAATCATGAATCATGAATTGAATCATGAATCATGAATTGAATCATGAATCATGAATCATGAATCGAATCATGAATCATGAATCGAATCATGAATCATGAATTGAATCATGAATCATGAATCATGAATCGAATCATGAATCATGAATCGAATCATGAATCATGAATTGAATCATGAATCATTAATCATGAATCATGAATTGAATCATGAATCATGAATCGAATCATGAAACATGAATTGAATCATGAGTCATGAATTGAATCCTGAATCATGAAATGAATCATGAATCATGAATCATGAATTGAATCATGAATTGAATCATGAATCATGAATTGAATCATGAAGTATGAATCATGAATCATGAATTGAATCATGAATCATGAATTGAATCATGAATCATGAATTGAATCATGAATCATGAATCATGAATTGAATCATGAATCATGAATTGAATCATAAATTGATTCATAAATCATAAATCATGAATTGAATCATGAATCATGAATCGAATCATGAATCGTGAATTGAATCGTGAATCATGAATCATGAATTATGAATCGAATCATGAATCATGAATTGAATCATAAATCATGAATCATGAATTGAATCATGAATCATGAATCGAATCATGAATCATAATTTGAATCATGAATCATGAATCATGAATCGAATCATGAATCATGAATTGAATCATGAATCATGAATTGAATCATGAATCATGAATCATGAATCATGAATTGAATCATGAATTATGAATCATGAATTGAATCATGAATCATGAATTGAATCATGAATCATGAATCGAATCATGAATCATGAATTGAATCGTGAATCATGAATCATGAATCATGAATCGAATCATGAATCATGAATTGAATCATGAATCATGAATTGAATCATGAATCATGAATCATGAATCATGAATCGAATCATGAATTATGAATCATGAATCATGAATCGAATCATGAATCATGAATCGAATCATGAATTATGAATCGAAACATGAATCATGATTTGAATCATGAATCATGAATCATGAATCGAATCATGAATCATGAATTGAATCATGAATCATGAATTGAATCATGAATCATGAATCATGAATTGAATCATGAATCATGAATCATAAATTGAATCATGAATCATGAATTGAATCATTAATCATGAATTGAATCATAAATCATGAATCATGAATCGAATCATGAATCATGAATTGAATCATGAATCATGAATTGAATCATGAATCATGAATCATGAATCATGAATTGAATCATGAATCATGAATCATGAATCGAATCATGAATCATGAATCGAATCATGAATCATGAATTGAATCATGAATCATGAATCATGAATCATGAATTGAATCATGAAACATGAATCATGAATCGAATCATGAATCATGAATCGAATCATGAATCATGAATTGAATCATGAATCATGAATCATGAATTGAATCATGAATCATGAATCGAATCATGAAACATGAATTGAATCATGAGTCATGAATTGAATCATGAATCATGAAATGAATCATGAATCATAAATCATGAATCATGAATCATGAATTGAATCATGAATTGAATCATGAATCATGAATTGAATCATGAATCATGAATCATGAATCATGAATTGAATCATGAATCATGAATTGAATCATGAATCATGAATCATGAATCATGAATTGAATCATGAATTATGAATCATGAATTGAATCATGAATCATGAATTGAATCATGAATCATGAATCGAATCATGAATCATGAATTGAATCGTGAATCATGAATTGAATCATTAATCATGAATTGAATCATAAATCATGAATCATGAATCGAATCATGAATCATGAATTGAATCATGAATCATGAATTGAATCATGAATCATGAATCATGAATCATGAATTGAATCATGAATCATGAATTGAATCATGAATCATGAATCGAATCATGAATCATGAATCGAATCATGAATCATGAATTGAATCATGAATCATGAATCATGAATCGAATCATGAATCATGTATCGAATCATGAATCATGAATTGAATCATGAATCATTAATCATGAATCATGAATTGAATCATGAATCATGAATCGAATCATGAAACATGAATTGAATCATGAGTCATGAATTGAATCATGAATCATGAAATGAATCATGAATCATGAATCATGAATTGAATCATGAATTGAATCATGAATCATGAATTGAATCATGAATCATGAATCATGAATCATGAATTGAATCATGAATCATGAATTGAATCATGAATCATGAATCATGAATTGAATCATGAATCATGAATTGAATCATGAATCATGAATTGAATCATAAATTGAATCATAAATCATAAATCATGAATTGAATCATGAATCATGAATCGAATCATGAATCGTGAATTGAATCGTGAATCATGAATCATGAATTATGAATCGAATCATGAATCATGAATTGAATCATAAATCATGAATCATGAATTGAATCATGAACCATGAATCGAATCATGAATCATGAATTGAATCATGAATCATGAATCGAATCATGAATCATGAATTGAATCATGAATCATGAATTGAATCATGAATCATGAATCATGAATCATGAATTGAATCATGAATTATGAATCATGAATTGAATCATGAATCATGAATTGAATCATGAATCATGAATCGAATCATGAATCATGAATTGAATCGTGAATCATGAATCATGAATCATGAATCGAATCATGAATCATGAATTGAATCATGAATCATGAATTGAATCATGAATCATGAATCATGAATCGAATCATGAATCATGAATCGAATCATGAATTATGAATCGAAACATGAATCATGATTTGAATCATGAATCATGAATCATGAATCGAATCATGAATCATGAATTGAATCATGAATCATGAATTGAATCATGAATCATGAATTGAATCATGAATCATGAATCATGAATCATGAATTGAATCATGAATCATGAATTGAATCATGAATCATGAATCATGAATCGAATCATGAATCATGAATCGAATCATGAATCATGAATTGAATCATGAATCATTAATCATGAATCATGAATTGAATCATGAATCATGAATCGAATCATGAAACATGAATTGAATCATGAGTCATGAATTGAATCATGAATCATGAAATGAATCATGAATCATGAATCATGAATTGAATCATGAATTGAATCATGAATCATGAATTGAATCATGAATCATGAATCATGAATCATGAATTGAATCATGAATCATGAATTGAATCATGAATCATGAATCATGAATTGAATCATGAATCATGAATTGAATCATAAATTGAATCATAAATCATAAATCATGAATTGAATCATGAATCATGAATCGAATCATGAATCATGAATTGAATCGTGAATCATGAATCATGAATTATGAATCGAATCATGAATCATGAATTGAATCATAAATCATGAATCATGAATTGAATCATGAATCATGAATCGAATCATGAATCATGAATTGAATCATGAATCATGAATCATGAATCGAATCATGAATCATGAATTGAATCATGAATCATGAATTGAATCATGAATCATGAATCATGAATCATGAATTGAATCATGAATTATGAATCATGAATTGAATCATGAATCATGAATTGAATCATGAATCATGAATCGAATCATGAATCATGAATTGAATCGTGAATCATGAATCATGAATCATGAATCGAATCATGAATCATGAATTGAATCATGAATCATGAATTGAATCATGAATCATGAATCATGAATCATGAATCGAATCATGAATTATGAATCATGAATCATGAATCGAATCATGAATCGAATCATGAATTATGAATCGAAACATGAATTATGATTTGAATCATGAATCATGAATCATGAATCGAATCATGAATCATGAATTGAATCATGAATCATGAATTGAATCATGAATCATGAATCATGAATTGAATCATGAATCATGAATCATAAATTGAATCATGAATCATGAATTGAATCATTAATCATGAATTGAATCATAAATCATGAATCATGAATCGAATCATGAATCATGAATTGAATCATGAATCATGAATTGAATCATGAATCATGAATCATGAATCATGAATTGAATCATGAATCATGAATCATGAATCGAATCATGAATCATGAATTGAATCATGAATCATGAATTGAATCATGAATCATGAATCATGAATCATGAATTGAATCATGAAACATGAATCATGAATCGAATCATGAATCATGAATCGAATCATGAATCATGAATTGAATCATGAATCATGAATCATGAATTGAATCATGAATCATGAATCGAATCATGAAACATGAATTGAATCATGAGTCATGAATTGAATCATGAATCATGAAATGAATCATGAATCATAAATCATGAATCATGAATCATGAATTGAATCATGAATTGAATCATGAATCATGAATTGAATCATGAATCATGAATCATGAATTGAATCATTAATCATGAATTGAATCATGAATCATGAATCATGAATCATGAATTGAATCATGAATTATGAATCATGAATTGAATCATGAATCATGAATTGAATCATGAATCATGAATCGAATCATGAATCATGAATTGAATCGTGAATCATGAATCATGAATCGAATCATGAATCATGAATTGAATCATGAATCATGAATTGAATCATGAATCATGAATCATGAATCATGAATCGAATCATGAATTATGAATCATGAATCATGAATCGAATCATGAATCATGAATCGAATCATGAATTATGAATCGAAACATGAATCATGATTTCAATCATGAATCATGAATCATGAATCGAATCATGAATCATGAATTGAATCATGAATCATGAATTGAATCATGAATCATGAATCATGAATTGAATCATGAATCATGAATCATAAATTGAATCATGAATCATGAATTGAATCATTAATCATGAATTGAATCATAAATCATGAATCATGAATCGAATCATGAATCATGAATTGAATCATGAATCATGAATTGAATCATGAATCATGAATCATGAATCATGAATTGAATCATGAATCATGAATCATGAATCGAATCATGAATCATGAATCGAATCATGAATCATGAATTGAATCATGAATCATGAATCATGAATCATGAATTGAAATCATGAAACATTGAATCATGAATCGAATCATGAATCATGAATCGAATCATGAATCATGAATTGAATCATGAATCATGAATCATGAATTGAATCATGAATCATAAATCGAATCATGAAACATGAATTGAATCATGAGTCATGAATTGAATCATGAATCATGAAATGAATCATGAATCATAAATCATGAATCATGAATCATGAATTGAATCATGAATTGAATCATGAATCATGAATTGAATCATGAATCATGAATCATGAATTGAATCATGAATCATGAATTGAATCATGAATCATGAATCATGAATCATGAATTGAATCATGAATCATGAATTGAATCATGAATCATGAATCAAATCATGAATCATGAATTGAATCGTGAATCATGAATCATGAATTATGAATCGAATCATGAATCATGAATTGAATCATAAATCATGAATTGAATCATAAATCATGAATCATGAATTGAATCATGAATCATGAATCGAATCATGAATCATGAATTGAATCATGAATCATGAATCATGAATCGAATCATGAATCATGAATTGAATCATGCATCATGAATTGAATCATGAATCATGAATCATGAATCATGAATTGAATCATGAATCATGAATCATAAATTGAATCATGAATCATGAATTGAATCATTAATCATGAATTGAATCATAAATCATGAATCATGAATCGAATCATGAATCATGAATTGAATCATGAATCATGAATTGAATCATGAATCATGAATCATGAATCATGAATTGAATCATGAATCATGAATCATTAATCGAATCATGAATCATGAATCAAATCATGAATCATGAATTGAATCATGAATCATGAATCATGAATCATGAATTGAATCATGAAACATGAATCATGAATTGAATCATGAATCATGAATCTAATCATGAATCATGAATTAAATCATGAATCATGAATCGAATCATGAATCATGAATTAAATCATGAATCATGAATCATGAATTGAATCATGAATCATGAATCGAATTATGAAACATGAATTGAATCATGAGTCATGAATTGAATCATGAATCATGAAATGAATCATGAATCATGAATCATGAATCATGAATTGAATCATGAATTGAATCATGAATCATGAATTGAATCATGAATCATGAATCATGAATCATGAATTGAATTATGAATCATGAATTGAATCATGAATCATGAATTGAATCATGAATCATGAATCATGAATTGAATCAAGAATCATGAATTGAATCATAAATTGAATCATAAATCATAAATCATGAATTGAATCATGAATCATGAATCGAATCATGAATCATGAATTGAATCGTGAATCATGAATCATGAATTATGAATCGAATCATGAATCATGAATTGAATCATAAATCATGAATTGAATCATGAATCATGAATCATGAATCATGAATCGAATCATGAATTATGAATCATGAATCATGAATCGAATCATGAATCATGTATCGAATCATGAATTATGAATCGAAACATGAATCATGATTTGAATCATGAATCATGAATCGAATCATGAATCATGAATTGAATCATGAATCATGAATTGAATCATGAATCATGAATTGAATCATGAATCATGAATCATGAATTGAATCATGAATCATGAATCATGAATTGAATCATGAATCATGAATTGAATCATTAATCATGAATTGCATCATGAATTGAATCATAAATCATGAATCATGAATTGAATCATGAATCATGAATCGAATCATGAATCATGAATTGAATCATGAATCATGAATCATGAATCGAATCATGAATCATGAATTGAATCATGAATCATGAATTGAATCATGAATCATGAATCATGAATCATGAATTGAATCATGAATCATGAATCATGAATTGAATCATGAATCATGAATTGAATCATAAATTGAATCATAAATCATAAATCATGAATTGAATCATGAATCATGAATCGAATCATGAATCATGAATTGAATCGTGAATCATGAATCATGAATCAAGAATCGAATCATGAATCATGAATTGAATCATGAATCATGAATTGAATCATGAATCAGGAACCGAATCATGAATTATGAATCATGAATCATGAATCGAATCATGAATCATGAATCGAATCATGAATTATGAATCGAAACATGAATCATGATTTGAATCATGAATCATGAATCATGAATCGAATCATGAATCATGAATAATGAATCGAATCATGAATCATGAATTGAATCATGAATCATGAATTGAATCATGAATTATGAATCGAAACACGAATCATGCAATGAATCATGAATCATGAAATGAATCATAAATCATTAATCATGAATCGAATCATGAATCTTGAATTGAATTATGAATCATGAATTGAATCATAAATTATGAATTGAATCATGAATCATGAATTTAATCATAAATCATGAATTGAATCATGAATCATGAATTGAATCATGATTTGAATCATAAATCATGAATTGAATCATGAATCATGAAGCATGAATTGAATCATGAATCATGAATCAAATCATGAATCTCGAATCATGAATTGAATCATGAATCATGAATTTAATCATAAATTCAATCATAAATCATGAATCATGAATTGAATCATGAATTGAATCATGAATCATGAATTGAATCATGAATCATGAATCGAATCATGAATCATGAATTGAATCATGAATCATGAATTGAATCATGAATCATGAATTGAATCATGAAACATGAATTGAATCATGAGTCATGAATTGAATCATGAATCATGAATTGCATTATGAATCATGAATTGCATTATGAATCATGAATCATGAATTGCATCATGAATCATTAATCATGAATTAAATCATGAATCATGAAATGAATCATGAATCATGAAATGAATCATGAATCATGAAATGAATCATAAATTGAATCATTAATCATGAATTGAATCATAATTCATGAAATGAATCATGAATTGAATCATGAATCATGAATCATGAATTGAATCATGAATCATGAAATGAATCATGAATTGAATCATGAATCATGAAATGAATCATGAATTGAATCATGAATCATGAATTGAATCATGAATCATGAATCGAATCATGAATCATGAATCGAATCATGAATCATGAATCATGAATTGAATCATGAATCATCAATTGAATCATGAATTGAATCATAAATCATAAATCATCAATTTAATCATGAATCATGAATCGAATCATGAATCATGAATTGAATCATGAATCATGAATCATGAATCATGAATTGAATCATGAATCATGAATCATGAATCATGAATCGAATCATGAATCATGAATTGAATCATGAATCATGAATCATGAATTGAATCATGAATCATGAATCATGAATTGAATCATGAATCATGAATTGAATCATGAATCATGAATCATGAATTGAATCATGAATCATGAATTGAATCATAAATTGAATCATAAATCATAAATCATGAATTGAATCATGAATCATGAATCGAATCATGAATCATGAATTGAATCGTGAATCATGAATTGAATCATGAATCATGAATCGAATCATGAATCATGAATTGAATCGTGAATCATGAATCATGAATTATGAATCGAATCATGAATCATGAATTGAATCATAAATCATGAATCATGAATTGAATCATGAATCATGAATCGAATCATGAATCATGAATTGAATCATGAATCATAAATCATGAATCGAATCATGAATCATGAATTGAATCATGAATCATGAATTGAATCATGAATCATGAATCATGAATCATGAATTGAATCATGAATCATGAATTGAATCATGAATCATGAATTGAATCATAAATTGAATCATAAATCATAAATCATGAATTGAATCATGAATCATGAATCGAATCATGAATCATGAATTGAATTGTGAATCATGAATCATGAATCATGAATCGAATCATGAATCATGAATTGAATCATGAATCATGAATTGAATCATGAATCATGAATCGAATCATGAATTATGAATCATGAATCATGAATCGAATCATGAATCATGAATCGAATCATGAATTATGAATCGAAACATGAATCATGATTTGAATCATGAATCATGAATCATGAATCGAATCATGAATCATGAATTGAATCATGAATCATGAATTGAATCATGAATCATGAATCATGAATTGAATCATGAATCATGAATCATAAATTGAATCATGAATCATGAATTGAATCATTAATCATGAATTGAATCATAAATCATGAATCATGAATCGAATCATGCATCATGAATTGAATCATGAATCATGAATTGAATCATGAATCATGAAACATGAATCATGAATTGAATCATGAATCATGAATCGAATCATGAATCATGAATCGAATCATGAATCATGAATTGAATCATGAATCATGAATCATGAATCATGAATTGAATCATGAATCATGAATCGAATCATGAAACATGAATTGAATCATGAGTCATGAATTGAATCATGAATCATGAAATGAATCATGAATCATGAATTGAATCATGAATTGAATCATGAATCATGAATTGAATCATGAATCATGAATCATGAATTGAATCATGAATCATGAATTGAATCATGAATCATGAATCATGAATTGAATCATGAATCATGAATTGAATTATAAATTGAATCATAAATCATAAATCATGAATTGAATCATGAATCATGAATCGAATCATGAATCATGAATTGAATCGTGAATCATGAATCATAAATCATGAATCATGAATTGAATCATGAATCATGAATCGAATCATGAATCATGAATTGAATCATGAATCATGAATCGAATCATGAATCATGAATTGAATCATGAATCATGAATCATGAATCGAATCATGAATTATGAATCATGAATCATGAATCGAATCATGAATCATGAATCGAATCATGAATTATGAATCGAAACATGAATCATGATTTGAATCATGAATCATGAATCATGAATCGAATCATGAATCATGAATTGAATCATGAATCATGAATTGAATCATGAATCATGAATTGAATCATGAATCATGAATCATAAATTGAATCATGAATCATGAATTGAATCATTAATCATGAATTGAATCATAAATCATGAATCATGAATCGAATCATGAATCATGAATTGAATCATGAATCATGAATTGAATCGTGAATCATGAATCATGAATTGAATCATGAATCATGAATTGAATCATGAATCATGAATCGAATCATGAATCATGAATCGAATCATGAATCATGAATTGAATCATGAATCATGAATCATGAATCGAATCATGAATCATGAATCGAATCATGAATCATGAATTGAATCATGAATCATGAATCATGAATCATGAATTGAATCATGAATCATGAATCGAATCATGAAACATGAATTGAATCATGAGTCATGAATTGAATCATGAATCATGAAATGAATCATGAATCATGAATCATGAATTGAATCATGAATTGAATCATGAATCATGAATTGAATCATGAATCATGAATCATGAATCATGAATTGAATCATGAATCATGAATTGAATCATGAATCATGAATTGAATCATGAATCATGAATCATGAATTGAATCATGAATCATGAATTGTATCATAAATTGAATCATAAATCATAAATCATGAATTGAATCATGAATCATGAATCGAATCATGAATCATGAATTGAATCGTGAATCATGAATCATGAATTATGAATTGAATCATGAATCATGAATCGAATCATGAATCATGAATTGAATCATGAATCATGAATCATGAATCGAATCATGAATCATGAATTGAATCATGAATCATGAATTGAATCATGAATCATGAATCATGAATCATGAATTGAATCATGAAATATGAATCATGAATTGAATCATGAATCATGAATTGAATCATAAATTGAATCATAAATCATGAATTGAATCATGAATCATGAATCGAATCATGAATCATGAATTAAAACGTGAATCATGAATCATGAATCATGAATCGAATCATGAATCATGAATCATGAATTGAATCATGAATCATGAATCATGAATCATGAATCGAATCATGAATTATGAATCATGAATCATGAATCGAATCATGAATCATGAATCGAATCATGAATTATGAATCGAAACATGAATCATGATTTGAATCATGAATCATGAATCGAATCATGAATCATGAATTGAATCATGAATCATGAATTGAATCATGAATCATGAATCATGAATTGAATCATGAATCATGAATCATAAATTGAATCATGAATCATGAATTGAATCATTAATCATGAATTGAATCATAAATCATGAATCATGAATCGAATCATGAATCATGAATTGAATCATGAATCATGAATTGAATCATGAATCATGAATCATGAATCATGAATTGAATCATGAATCATGAATCATGAATCGAATCATGAATCATGAATCGAATCATGAATCATGAATCGAATCATGAATCATGAGTTGAATCATGAATCATGAATCATGAATTGAATCATGAAACATGAATCATGAATCGAATCATGAATCATGAATCGAATCATGAATCATGAATTGAATCATGAATCATGAATCATGAATTGAATCATGAATCGAGAATTGAATCATGAATCAAATCATGAATCATGAATTGAATCGTGAATCATGAATCATGAATTATGAATCGAATCATGAATCATGAATTGAATCATAAATCATGAATTGAATCATAAATCATGAATCATGAATTGAATCATGAATCATGAATCGAATCATGAATCATGTATTGAATCATGAATCATGAATCATGAATCAAATCATGAATCATGAATTGAATCATGCATCATGAATTGAATCATGAATCATGAATCATGAATCATGAATTGAATCATGAATCATGAATCATAAATTGAATCATGAATCATGAATTGAATCATTAATCATGAATTGAATCATAAATCATGAATCATGAATCGAATCATGAATCATGAATTGAATCATGAATCATGAATTGAATCATGAATCATGAATCATGAATTGAATCATGAATCATGAATCATGAATCGAATCATGAATCATGAATCGAATCATGAATCATGAATTGAATCATGAATCATGAATCATGAATCATGAATTGAATCATGAAACATGAATCATGAATCGAATCATGAATCATGAATCGAATCATGAATCATGAATTAAATCATGAATCATGAATTGAATCATGAATCATGAATCGAATCATGAAACATGAATTGAATCATGAGTCATGAATTGAATCATGAATCATGAATCATGAATCATGAATTGAATCATGAATTGAATCATGAATCATGAATTGAATCATGAATCATGAATCATGAATCATGAATTGAATTATGAATCATGAATTGAATCATGAATCATGAATTGAATCATGAATCATGAATCATGAATTGAATCAAGAATCATGAATTGAATCATAAATTGAATCATAAATCATAAATCATGAATTGAATCATGAATCATGAATCGAATCATGAATCATTAATTGAATCGTGAATCATGAATTATGAATCGAATCATGAATCATGAATTGAATCATAAATCATGAATTGAATCATGAATCATGAATCATGAATCATGAATCGAATCATGAATTATGAATCATGAATCATGAATCGAATCATGAATCATGAATCGAATCATGAATTTTGAATCGAAACATGAATCATGATTTGAATCATGAATCATGAATCGAATCATGAATCATGAATTGAATCATGAATCATGAATTGAATCATGAATCATGAATTGAATCATGAATCATGAATTGAATCATGAATCATGAATCATGAATTGAATCATGAATCATGAATCATGAATTGAATCATGAATCATGAATTGAATCATTAATCATGAATTGAATCATGAATTGAATCATAAATCATGAATTGAATCATGAATCATGAATCGAATCATGAATCATGAATTGAATCATGAATCATGAATCATGAATCGAATCATGAATCATGAATTGAATCATGAATCATGAATTGAATCATGAATCATGAATCATGAATCATGAATTGAATCATGAATCATGAATCATGAATTGAATCATGAATCATGAATTGAATCATGAATCATGAATCATGAATTGAATCATGAATCATGAATTGAATCATGAATCATGAATTGAATCATAAATTGAATCATAAATCATAAATCATGAATTGAATCATGAATCATGAATCGAATCATGAATCATGAATTGAATCATGAATCATGAATCAAGAATCGAATCATGAATCATGAATTGAATCATGAATCATGAATTGAATCATAAATCATGAATCGAATCATGAATTATGAATCATGAATCATGAATCGAATCATGAATCATGAATCGAATCATGAATTATGAATCAAAACATGAATCATGATTTGAATCATGAATCATGAATCGAATCATGAATCATGAATTGAATCATGAATCATGAATTGAATCATGAATCATGAATCATGAATTGAATCATGAATCGAGAATTGAATCATGAATCAAATCATGAATCATGAATTGAATCGTGAATCATGAATCATGAATTATGAATCGAATCATAAATCATGAATTGAATCATAAATCATGAATTGAATCATAAATCATGAATCATGAATTGAATCATGAATCATGAATCGAATCATGAATCATGTATTGAATCATGAATCATGAATCATGAATCGAATCATGAATCATGAATTGAATCATGCATCATGAATTGAATCATGAATCATGAATCATGAATCATGAATTGAATCATGAATCATGAATCATAAATTGAATCATGAATCATGAATTGAATCATTAATCATGAATTGAATCATAAATCATGAATCATGAATCGAATCATGAATCATGAATTGAATCATGAATCATGAATTGAATCATGAATCATGAATCATGAATTGAATCATGAATCATGAATCATGAATAGAATCATGAATCATGAATCGAATCATGAATCATGAATTGAATCATGAATCATGAATCATGAATCATGAATTGAATCATGAAACATTAATCATGAATCGAATCATGAATCATGAATTGAATCATAAATCATGAATTGAATCATAAATCATGAATCATGAATTGAATCATGAATCATGAATCGAATCATGAATCATGTATTGAATCATGAATCATGAATCATGAATCGAATCATGAATCATGAATCGAATCATGAATCATGAATTGAATCATGAATCATGAATTGAATCATGAATCATGAATCATGAATTGAATCATGAATCATGAATCATGAATCGAATCATGAATCATGAATCGAATCATGAATCATGAATTGAATCATGAATCATGAATCATGAATCATGAATTGAATCATGAAACATGAATCATGAATCGAATCATGAATCATGAATCGAATCATGAATCATGAATTAAATCATGAATCATGAATTGAATCATGAATCATGAATCGAATCATGAAACATGAATTGAATCATGAGTCATGAATTGAATCATGAATCATGAAATGAATCATGAATCATGAATCATGAATCATGAATCATGAATTGAATCATGAATTGAATCATGAATCATGAATTGAATCATGAATCATGAATCATGAATCATGAATTGAATTATGAATCATGAATTGAATCATGAATCATGAATTGAATCATGAATCATGAATCATGAATTGAATCAAGAATCATGAATTGAATCATAAATTGAATCATAAATCATAAATCATGAATTGAATCATGAATCATGAATCGAATCATGAATCATTAATTGAATCGTGAATCATGAATTATGAATCGAATCATGAATCATGAATTGAATCATAAATCATGAATTGAATCATGAATCATGAATCATGAATCATGAATCGAATCATGAATTATGAATCATGAATCATGAATCGAATCATGAATCATGAATCGAATCATGAATTATGAATCGAAACATGAATCATGATTTGAATCATGAATCATGAATCGAATCATGAATCATGAATTGAATCATGAATCATGAATTGAATCATGAATCATGAATTGAATCATGAATCATGAATTGAATCATGAATCATGAATTGAATCATGAATCATGAATCATGAATTGAATCATGAATCATGAATTGAATCATTAATCATGAATTGAATCATGAATTGAATCATAAATCATGAATCATGAATTGAATCATGAATCATGAATCGAATCATGAATCATGAATTGAATCATGAATCATGAATCATGAATCGAATCATGAATCATGAATTGAATCATGAATCATGAATTGAATCATGAATCATGAATCATGAATCATGAATTGAATCATGAATCATGAATCATGAATTGAATCATGAATCATGAATTGAATCATGAATCATGAATTGAATCATAAATTGAATCATAAATCATAAATCATGAATTGAATCATGAATCATGAATCGAATCATGAATCATGAATTGAATCGTGAATCATGAATCATGAATTATGAATCGAATCATGAATCATGAATTGAATCATAAATCATGAATTGAATCATAAATCATGAATCATGAATTGAATCATGAATCATGAATCGAATCATGAATCATGTATTGAATCATGAATCATGAATCATGAATCAAATCATGAATCATGAATTGAATCATGCATCATGAATTGAATCATGAATCATGAATCATGAATCATGAATTGAATCATGAATCATGAATCATAAATTGAATCATGAATCATGAATTGAATCATTAATCATGAATTGAATCATAAATCATGAATCATGAATCGAATCATGAATCATGAATTGAATCATGAATCATGAATTGAATCATGAATCATGAATCATGAATTGAATCATGAATCATGAATCATGAATCGAATCATGAATCATGAATCGAATCATGAATCATGAATTGAATCATGAATCATGAATCATGAATCATGAATTGAATCATGAAACATGAATCATGAATCGAATCATGAATCATGAATCGAATCATGAATCATGAATTAAATCATGAATCATGAATTGAATCATGAATCATGAATCGAATCATGAAACATGAATTGAATCATGAGTCATGAATTGAATCATGAATCATGAATCATGAATCATGAATTGAATCATGAATTGAATCATGAATCATGAATTGAATCATGAATCATGAATCATGAATCATGAATTGAATTATGAATCATGAATTGAATCATGAATCATGAATTGAATCATGAATCATGAATCATGAATTGAATCAAGAATCATGAATTGAATCATAAATTGAATCATAAATCATAAATCATGAATTGAATCATGAATCATGAATCGAATCATGAATCATTAATTGAATCGTGAATCATGAATTATGAATCGAATCATGAATCATGAATTGAATCATAAATCATGAATTGAATCATGAATCATGAATCGAATCATGAATCATGAATTGAATCGTGAATCATGAATCATGAATTATGAATCGAATCATGAATCATGAATTGAATCATAAATCATGAATTGAATCATAAATCATGAATCATGAATTGAATCATGAATCATGAATCGAATCATGAATCATGTATTGAATCATGAATCATGAATCATGAATCAAATCATGAATCATGAATTGAATCATGCATCATGAATTGAATCATGAATCATGAATCATGAATCATGAATTGAATCATGAATCATGAATCATAAATTGAATCATGAATCATGAATTGAATCATTAATCATGAATTGAATCATAAATCATGAATCATGAATCGAATCATGAATCATGAATTGAATCATGAATCATGAATTGAATCATGAATCATGAATCATGAATTGAATCATGAATCATGAATCATGAATCGAATCATGAATCATGAATCGAATCATGAATCATGAATTGAATCATGAATCATGAATCATGAATCATGAATTGAATCATGAAACATGAATCATGAATCGAATCATGAATCATGAATCGAATCATGAATCATGAATTAAATCATGAATCATGAATTGAATCATGAATCATGAATCGAATCATGAAACATGAATTGAATCATGAGTCATGAATTGAATCATGAATCATGAATCATGAATCATGAATTGAATCATGAATTGAATCATGAATCATGAATTGAATCATGAATCATGAATCATGAATCATGAATTGAATTATGAATCATGAATTGAATCATGAATCATGAATTGAATCATGAATCATGAATCATGAATTGAATCAAGAATCATGAATTGAATCATAAATTGAATCATAAATCATAAATCATGAATTGAATCATGAATCATGAATCGAATCATGAATCATTAATTGAATCGTGAATCATGAATTATGAATCGAATCATGAATCATGAATTGAATCATAAATCATGAATTGAATCATGAATCATGAATCATGAATCATGAATCGAATCATGAATTATGAATCATGAATCATGAATCGAATCATGAATCATGAATCGAATCATGAATTTTGAATCGAAACATGAATCATGATTTGAATCATGAATCATGAATCGAATCATGAATCATGAATTGAATCATGAATCATGAATTGAATCATGAATCATGAATTGAATCATGAATCATGAATTGAATCATGAATCATGAATCATGAATTGAATCATGAATCATGAATCATGAATTGAATCATGAATCATGAATTGAATCATTAATCATGAATTGAATCATGAATTGAATCATAAATCATGAATTGAATCATGAATCATGAATCGAATCATGAATCATGAATTGAATCATGAATCATGAATCATGAATCGAATCATGAATCATGAATTGAATCATGAATCATGAATTGAATCATGAATCATGAATCATGAATCATGAATTGAATCATGAATCATGAATCATGAATTGAATCATGAATCATGAATTGAATCATGAATCATGAATCATGAATTGAATCATGAATCATGAATTGAATCATGAATCATGAATTGAATCATAAATTGAATCATAAATCATAAATCATGAATTGAATCATGAATCATGAATCGAATCATGAATCATGAATTGAATCATGAATCATGAATCAAGAATCGAATCATGAATCATGAATTGAATCATGAATCATGAATTGAATCATAAATCATGAATCGAATCATGAATTATGAATCATGAATCATGAATCGAATCATGAATCATGAATCGAATCATGAATTATGAATCAAAACATGAATCATGATTTGAATCATGAATCATGAATCGAATCATGAATCATGAATTGAATCATGAATCATGAATTGAATCATGAATCATGAATCATGAATTGAATCATGAATCGAGAATTGAATCATGAATCAAATCATGAATCATGAATTGAATCGTGAATCATGAATCATGAATTATGAATCGAATCATAAATCATGAATTGAATCATAAATCATGAATTGAATCATAAATCATGAATCATGAATTGAATCATGAATCATGAATCGAATCATGAATCATGTATTGAATCATGAATCATGAATCATGAATCGAATCATGAATCATGAATTGAATCATGCATCATGAATTGAATCATGAATCATGAATCATGAATCATGAATTGAATCATGAATCATGAATCATAAATTGAATCATGAATCATGAATTGAATCATTAATCATGAATTGAATCATAAATCATGAATCATGAATCGAATCATGAATCATGAATTGAATCATGAATCATGAATTGAATCATGAATCATGAATCATGAATTGAATCATGAATCATGAATCATGAATAGAATCATGAATCATGAATCGAATCATGAATCATGAATTGAATCATGAATCATGAATCATGAATCATGAATTGAATCATGAAACATGAATCATGAATCGAATCATGAATCATGAATTGAATCATAAATCATGAATTGAATCATAAATCATGAATCATGAATTGAATCATGAATCATGAATCGAATCATGAATCATGTATTGAATCATGAATCATGAATCATGAATCGAATCATGAATCATGAATTGAATCATGCATCATGAATTGAATCATGAATCATGAATCATGAATCATGAATTGAATCATGAATCATGAATCATAAATTGAATCATGAATCATGAATTGAATCATTAATCATGAATTGAATCATAAATCATGAATCATGAATCGAATCATGAATCATGAATTGAATCATGAATCATGAATTGAATCATGAATCATGAATCATGAATTGAATCATGAATCATGAATCATGAATCGAATCATGAATCATGAATCGAATCATGAATCATGAATTGAATCATGAATCATGAATCATGAATCATGAATTGAATCATGAAACATGAATCATGAATCGAATCATGAATCATGAATCGAATCATGAATCATGAATTAAATCATGAATCATGAATTGAATCATGAATCATGAATCGAATCATGAAACATGAATTGAATCATGAGTCATGAATTGAATCATGAATCATGAAATGAATCATGAATCATGAATCATGAATCATGAATCATGAATTGAATCATGAATTGAATCATGAATCATGAATTGAATCATGAATCATGAATCATGAATCATGAATTGAATTATGAATCATGAATTGAATCATGAATCATGAATTGAATCATGAATCATGAATCATGAATTGAATCAAGAATCATGAATTGAATCATAAATTGAATCATAAATCATAAATCATGAATTGAATCATGAATCATGAATCGAATCATGAATCATTAATTGAATCGTGAATCATGAATTATGAATCGAATCATGAATCATGAATTGAATCATAAATCATGAATTGAATCATGAATCATGAATCATGAATCATGAATCGAATCATGAATTATGAATCATGAATCATGAATCGAATCATGAATCATGAATCGAATCATGAATTATGAATCGAAACATGAATCATGATTTGAATCATGAATCATGAATCGAATCATGAATCATGAATTGAATCATGAATCATGAATTGAATCATGAATCATGAATTGAATCATGAATCATGAATTGAATCATGAATCATGAATCATGAATTGAATCATGAATCATGAATCATGAATTGAATCATGAATCATGAATTGAATCATTAATCATGAATTGAATCATGAATTGAATCATAAATCATGAATCATGAATTGAATCATGAATCATGAATCGAATCATGAATCATGAATTGAATCATGAATCATGAATCATGAATCGAATCATGAATCATGAATTGAATCATGAATCATGAATTGAATCATGAATCATGAATCATGAATCATGAATTGAATCATGAATCATGAATCATGAATTGAATCATGAATCATGAATTGAATCATGAATCATGAATTGAATCATAAATTGAATCATAAATCATAAATCATGAATTGAATCATGAATCATGAATCGAATCATGAATCATGAATTGAATCGTGAATCATGAATCATGAATCAAGAATCGAATCATGAATCATGAATTGAATCATGAATCATGAATTGAATCATAAATCATGAATCGAATCATGAATTATGAATCATGAATCATGAATCGAATCATGAATCATGAATCGAATCATGAATTATGAATCGAAACATGAATCATGATTTGAATCATGAATCATGAATCGAATCATGAATCATGAATTGAATCATGAATCATGAATTGAATCATGAATCATGAATCATGAATTGAATCATGAATCGAGAATTGAATCATGAATCAAATCATGAATCATGAATTGAATCGTGAATCATGAATCATGAATTATGAATCGAATCATGAATCATGAATTGAATCATAAATCATGAATTGAATCATAAATCATGAATCATGAATTGAATCATGAATCATGAATCGAATCATGAATCATGTATTGAATCATGAATCATGAATCATGAATCGAATCATGAATCATGAATTGAATCATGCATCATGAATTGAATCATGAATCATGAATCATGAATTGAATCATGAATCATGAATCATAAATTGAATCATGAATCATGAATTGAATCATTAATCATGAATTGAATCATAAATCATGAATCATGAATCGAATCATGAATCATGAATTGAATCATGAATCATGAATTGAATCATGAATCATGAATCATGAATTGAATCATGAATCATGAATCATGAATCGAATCATGAATCATGAATCGAATCATGAATCATGAATTGAATCATGAATCATGAATCATGAATCATGAATTGAATCATGAAACATGAATCATGAATCGAATCATGAATCATGAATCGAATCATGAATCATGAATTAAATCATGAATCATGAATTGAATCATGAATCATGAATCGAATCATGAAACATGAATTGAATCATGAGTCATGAATTGAATCATGAATCATGAAATGAATCATGAATCATGAATCATGAATCATGAATCATGAATCATGAATCATGAATTGAATCATGAATTGAATCATGAATCATGAATTGAATCATGAATCATGAATCATGAATTGAATTATGAATCATGAATTGAATCATGAATCATGAATTGAATCATGAATCATGAATCATGAATTGAATCAAGAATCATGAATTGAATCATAAATTGAATCATAAATCATAAATCATGAATTGAATCATGAATCATGAATCGAATCATGAATCATTAATTGAATCGTGAATCATGAATTATGAATCGAATCATGAATCATGAATTGAATCATAAATCATGAATTGAATCATGAATCATGAATCATGAATCATGAATCGAATCATGAATTATGAATCATGAATCATGAATCGAATCATGAATCATGAATCGAATCATGAATTATGAATCGAAACATGAATCATGATTTGAATCATGAATCATGAATCGAATCATGAATCATGAATTGAATCATGAATCATGAATTGAATCATGAATCATGAATTGAATCATGAATCATGAATTGAATCATGAATCATGAATCATGAATTGAATCATGAATCATGAATCATGAATTGAATCATGAATCATGAATTGAATCATTAATCATGAATTGAATCATGAATTGAATCATAAATCATGAATCATGAATTGAATCATGAATCATGAATCGAATCATGAATCATGAATTGAATCATGAATCATGAATCATGAATCGAATCATGAATCATGGATTGAATCATGAATCATGAATTGAATCATGAATCATGAATCATGAATCATGAATTGAATCATGAATCATGAATCATGAATTGAATCATGAATCATGAATTGAATCATGAATCATGAATTGAATCATAAATTGAATCATAAATCATAAATCATGAATTGAATCATGAATCATGAATCGAATCATGAATCATGAATTGAATCGTGAATCATGAATCATGAATCAAGAATCGAATCATGAATCATGAATTGAATCATGAATCATGAATTGAATCATAAATCATGAATCGAATCATGAATTCTGAATCATGAATCATGAATCGAATCATGAATCATGAATCGAATCATGAATTATGAATCGAAACATGAATCATGATTTGAATCATGAATCATGAATCATGAATCGAATCATGAATCATGAATAATGAATCGAATCATGAATCATGAATTGAATCATGAATCATGAATTATGAATCGAAACACGAATCATGCAATGAATCATGAATCATGAAATGAATCATAAATCATTAATCATGAATCGAATCATGAATCTTGAATTGAATTATGAATCATGAATTGAATCATAAATCATGAATTGAATCATGAATCATGAATTGAATCATAAATCATGAATTGAATCATGAATCATGAATTGAATCATGATTTGAATCATGAATCATGAATTGAATCATGAATCATGAAGCATGAATTGAATCATGAATCATGAATCAAATCATGAATCTCGAATCATGAATTGAATCATGAATCATGAATTTAATCATAAATTGAATCATAAATCATGAATCATGAATTGAATCATGAATTGAATCATGAATCATGAATTGAATCATGAATCATGAATCAAATCATGAATCATGAATCGAATCATGAATCATGAATTGAATCATGAATCATGAATCATGAATTGAATCATGAATCATGAATTGAATCATGAAACATGAATTGAATCATGAGTCATGAATTGAATCATGAATCATAAATTGCATTATGAATCATGAATTGCATCATGAATCATGAATCATGAAATGCATCATGAAATGAATCATGAATCATGAAATGAATCATGAATCATGAAATGAATCATGAATTGAATCATGAATCATGAATCATGAATTGAATCATTAATCATGAATTGAATCATAATTCATGAAATGAATCATGAATTGAATCATGAATCATGAATCATGAATTGAATCATGAATCATGAAATGAATCATGAATTGAATCATGAATCATGAAATGAATCATGAATTGAATCATGAATCATGAATCGAATCATGAATCATGAATTAAATCATGAATCATGAATTGAATCATGAATCATGAATCGAATCATGAATCATGAATCGAATCATGAATCATGAATCATGAATTGAATCATGAATCATCAATTGAATCATGAATTGAATCATAAATCATGAATCATCAATTTAATCATGAATCATGAATCGAATCATGAATCATGAATTGAATCATGAATCATGAATCATGAATCATGAATTGAATCATGAATCATGAATCATGAATCATGAATCGAATCATGAATCATGAATTGAATCATGAATCATGAATCATGAATTGAATCATGAATCATGAATCATGAATTGAATCATGAATCATGAATCGAATCATGAATCATGAATTGAATCATGAATCATGAATCATGAATTGAATCATGAATCATGAATTGAATCATGAATCATGAATCGAATCATGAATCATGAATTAAATAATGAATCATGAATCATGAATTGAATCATGAATCATGAATCAAATCATGAATCATGAATCATGAATTGAATCATGAATCATGAATTGAATCATAAATTGAATCATAAATCATAAATCATGAATTGAATCATGAATTATGAATCATGAATCGAATCATGAATCATGAATTGAATCATGAATCATGAATCATGAATCAAATCATGAATCATGAATCATGAATTGAATCATGAATTATGAATCATGAATCATGAATCGAATCATGAATCATGAATCGAATCATGAATTATGAATCGAAACATGAATCATGATTTGAATCATGAATCATGAATCGAATCATGAATCATGAATTGAATCATGAATCATGAATTGAATCATGAATCATGAATTGAATCATGAATCATGAATTGAATCATGAATCATGAATCATGAATTGAATCATGAATCATGAATCATGAATTGAATCATGAATCATGAATTGAATCATTAATCATGAATTGAATCATGAATTGAATCATAAATCATGAATCATGAATTGAATCATGAATCATGAATCGAATCATGAATCATGAATTGAATCATGAATCATGAATCATGAATCGAATCATGAATCATGGATTGAATCATGAATCATGAATTGAATCATGAATCATGAATCATGAATCATGAATTGAATCATGAATCATGAATCATGAATTGAATCATGAATCATGAATTGAATCATGAATCATGAATTGAATCATAAATTGAATCATAAATCATAAATCATGAATTGAATCATGAATCATGAATCGAATCATGAATCATGAATTGAATCGTGAATCATGAATCATGAATCAAGAATCGAATCATGAATCATGAATTGAATCATGAATCATGAATTGAATCATAAATCATGAATCGAATCATGAATTCTGAATCATGAATCATGAATCGAATCATGAATCATGAATCGAATCATGAATTATGAATCGAAACATGAATCATGATTTGAATCATGAATCATGAATCATGAATCGAATCATGAATCATGAATAATGAATCGAATCATGAATCATGAATTGAATCATGAATCATGAATTATGAATCGAAACACGAATCATGCAATGAATCATGAATCATGAAATGAATCATAAATCATTAATCATGAATCGAATCATGAATCTTGAATTGAATTATGAATCATGAATTGAATCATAAATCATGAATTGAATCATGAATCATGAATTGAATCATAAATCATGAATTGAATCATGAATCATGAATTGAATCATGATTTGAATCATGAATCATGAATTGAATCATGAATCATGAAGCATGAATTGAATCATGAATCATGAATCAAATCATGAATCTCGAATCATGAATTGAATCATGAATCATGAATTTAATCATAAATTGAATCATAAATCATGAATCATGAATTGAATCATGAATTGAATCATGAATCATGAATTGAATCATGAATCATGAATCAAATCATGAATCATGAATCGAATCATGAATCATGAATTGAATCATGAATCATGAATCATGAATTGAATCATGAATCATGAATTGAATCATGAAACATGAATTGAATCATGAGTCATGAATTGAATCATGAATCATAAATTGCATTATGAATCATGAATTGCATCATGAATCATGAATCATGAAATGCATCATGAAATGAATCATGAATCATGAAATGAATCATGAATCATGAAATGAATCATGAATTGAATCATGAATCATGAATCATGAATTGAATCATTAATCATGAATTGAATCATAATTCATGAAATGAATCATGAATTGAATCATGAATCATGAATCATGAATTGAATCATGAATCATGAAATGAATCATGAATTGAATCATGAATCATGAAATGAATCATGAATTGAATCATGAATCATGAATCGAATCATGAATCATGAATTAAATCATGAATCATGAATTGAATCATGAATCATGAATCGAATCATGAATCATGAATCGAATCATGAATCATGAATCATGAATTGAATCATGAATCATCAATTGAATCATGAATTGAATCATAAATCATGAATCATCAATTTAATCATGAATCATGAATCGAATCATGAATCATGAATTGAATCATGAATCATGAATCATGAATCATGAATTGAATCATGAATCATGAATCATGAATCATGAATCGAATCATGAATCATGAATTGAATCATGAATCATGAATCATGAATTGAATCATGAATCATGAATCATGAATTGAATCATGAATCATGAATCGAATCATGAATCATGAATTGAATCATGAATCATGAATCATGAATTGAATCATGAATCATGAATTGAATCATGAATCATGAATCGAATCATGAATCATGAATTAAATAATGAATCATGAATCATGAATTGAATCATGAATCATGAATCAAATCATGAATCATGAATCATGAATTGAATCATGAATCATGAATTGAATCATAAATTGAATCATAAATCATAAATCATGAATTGAATCATGAATTATGAATCATGAATCGAATCATGAATCATGAATTGAATCATGAATCATGAATCATGAATCAAATCATGAATCATGAATCATGAATTGAATCATGAATCATGAATCATGAATCATGAATCGAATCATGAATCATGAATCGAATCATGAATCATGAATCGAATCATGAATCATGAATCGAATCATGAATCATGAAATGAATCATGAATTGAAACCTGAATTGAATAATAAATCATGAATCATGAATTGAATCATGAATCATGAATCATGAATTGAATCATGAATCATGAATCATGAATCATGAATCGAATCATGAATCATGAATTGAATCATGAATCATGAATCATGAATTGAATCATGAATCATGAATCATGAATTGAATCATGAATCATGAATCGAATCATGAATCATGAATTGAATCATGAATCATGAATCATGAATTGAATCATGAATCATGAATCATGAATTGAATCATGAATCATGAATCGAATCATGAATCATGAATTAAATAATGAATCATGAATCATGAATTGAATCATGAATCATGAATCAAATCATGAATCATGAATCATGAATTAAATCATGAATCATGAATTGAATCATAAATTGAATCATAAATCATAAATCATGAATTGAATCATGAATCATGAATTATGAATCATGAATCGAATCATGAATCATGAATTGAATCATGAATCATGAATCATGAATCAAATCATGAATCATGAATCATGAATTGAATCATGAATCATGAATCATGAATCATGAATCGAATCATGAATCATGAATCGAATCATGAATCATGAATCGAATCATGAATCATGAAATGAATCATGAATTGAAACCTGAATTGAATCATAAATCATGAATCATGAATTGAATCATGAATCATGAATCGAATCATGAATCATGAATCGAATCATGAATCATGAAATTAATCATGAATCGAATCATGAATCATGAATTGAATCATGAATCATAAATTGAATCATGAATCATGAATTGAATCATAAATCATGAATCATGAATTGAATCATGAATCATGAATCGAATCATGAATCATGAATCATGAATCATGAATTGAATCATGAATCATGAATTGAATCATAAATTGAATCATAAATTGAATCATGAATTGAATCATGAATTATGAATCAAATCATGAATCATGAATCATGAATTGAATCATAAATTGAATCATAAATCATAAATCATGAATTAAATAATGAATCGTGAATCATGAATTGAATCATGAATCATTAATCGAATCATGAATCATGAATTGAATCATGAATCATGAATTGAATCATAAATTGAATCATAAATCATAAATCATGAATTGAATCATGAATCATGAATCGAATCATGAATCATGAATTGAATCTTGAATCATGAATCAAGAATCGAAACATGAATCATGAATCATGAATCGAATCATGAATCATGAATTGAATCATGAATCATGAATTGAATCATGAATCATGAATCATGAATCATGAATCGAATCATAAATTATGAATCATGAATCATGAATCGAATCATAAATCATGAATCGAATCATGAATCTCGAATCATGAATTGAATCATGAATCATGAATTGAATCATGAATCATGAATCATGAATCATGAATCGAATCATAAATTATGAATCATGAATCATGAATCGAATCATGAATCATGAATCGAATCATGAATCTCGAATCATGAATTGAATCATGAATTGAATCATAAATCATAAAACATGAATTGAATCATGAATCATAAATCGAATGATGAATCATGAATTGAATCATGAATCATAAATCATGAATCGAATCATGAATCATGAATTATGAATCGAATCATGAATCATGAATTGAATCATGAATCATGAATCATGAATTGAATCATGAATCATGAATCGAATCATGAAACATGAATTAAATCATGAATCATGAATTGAATCATGAATCATGAATTGCATCATGAATCATGAATTGAATCATGAATCATGAAATGAATCATGAATCATGAAATGAATCATGAATCATAAATCATGAATTGAATCATTAATCATGAATTCAATCATAAATTGATTCATGAATCATGAATCATGAATTGAATCATGAATCATGAATTGAATCATGAATCATGAATCATGAATTGAATCATGAATCATGAATTATGAATTGAATCAAGAATCATGAATTGAATCATAAATTGAATCATAAATCATAAATCATGAATTGAATCATGAATCATGAATCAAATCATGAATCATGTATTGAATCGTGAATCATGAATCATGAATCATGAATCGAATCATGAATTATGAATCATGAATCATGAATCGAATCATGAATCATGAATCGAATCATGAATTATGAATCATGAATCATGAATTGAATCATGAATCATGAATCATGAATTGAATCATGAATCATGAATTGAATCATAAATTGAATCATAAATCATAAATCATGAATTGAATCATGAATCATGAATCGAATCATGAATCATGAATTGAATCGTGAATCATGAATCATGAATCAAGAATCGAATCATGAATCATGAATTGAATCATGAATCATGAATTAAATCATGAATCATGAATTGAATCGTGAATCATGAATCATGAATCAAGAATCGAATCATGAATCATGAATTGAATCATAAATCATAAATTGAATCATGAATCATGAATCGAATCATGAATTATGAATCATGAATCATGATTTGAATCATGAATCATGATTTGAATCATGAATCATGAATCATGAAATGAATCAAGATTCATGAATCGAATCATGAATCAAGAATCATGAATCGAATCATGAATCATGAATTGAATCATGAATTATGAATCGAAACACGAATCATGAAATGAATCATGAATCATGAAATGAATCATAAATCATTAATCATGAATCGAATCATGAATCATGAATTGAATCATGAATCATGAATTGAATCATAAATCATGAATTGAATCATGAATCATGAATTGAATCATAAATCATGAATTGAATCATGAATCATGAATTGAATCATGATTTGAATCATGAATCATGAATTGAATCATGAATCATGAAGCATGAATTGAATCATGAATCATGAATCAAATCATGAATCTCGAATCATGAATTGAATCATGAATCATGAATTTAATCATGAATTGAATCATAAATCATGAATCATGAATTGAATCATGAATTGAATCATAAATCATGAATCATGAATTGAATCATGAATCATAAATCGAATCATGAATCATGAATTAAATCATGAATCATGAATCGAATCATGAATCATGAATCAAATCATGAATCATGAATTGAATCATGAATCATGAATCATGAATTGAATCATGAATCGAATCATGAAACATGAATTGAATCATGAGTCATGAATTGAATCATGAATCATGAATTGCATCATGAATCATAATTTGCATCATGAATCATTAATCATGAATTAAATCATGAATCATGAAATGAATCATGAATCATGAAATGAATCATGAATCATGAAATGAATCATGAATTGAATCATGAATCATGAATCATGAATTGAATCATGAATCATGAATTGAATCATGAATCATGAATTAAATCATAAATCATGAAATGAATCATGAATTGAATCATGAATCATGAATTGAATCATGAATCATGAAATAAATCATGAATTAAATCATGAATCATGAAATGAATCATGAATTGAATCATGAATCATGAATCAAATCATGAATCATGAATTAAATCATGAATCATGAATTGAATCATGAATCGAATCATGAATCATGAATCATGAATTGAATCATGAATCATCAATTGAATCATGAATTGAATCATATATCATGAATCATCAATTTAATCATGAATCATGAATCGAATCATGAATCATGAATTGAATCATGAATCATGAATCATGAATCATGAATTGAATCATGAATCATAAATCATGAATCATCAATTTAATCATGAATCATGAATCGAATCATGAATCATGAATTGAATCATGAATCATGAATCATGAATCATGAATTGAATCATGAATCATGAATTGAATCATGAATCATGAATTGAATCATGAATCATGAATCATGAATTGAATCATGAATCATGAATCATGAATTGAATCATGAATCATGAATTAAATCATTAATCATGAATTAAATCATGAATTGAATCATAAATCATGAATCATGAATTGAATCATGAATCATGAATCGAATCATGAATCATGAATTGAATCATGAATCATGAATCATGAATCGAATCATGTATCATGAATTGAATCATGAATCATGAATTGAATCATGAATCATGCATCATGAATCATGAATTTAATCATGAATCATGAATCATGAATTGAATCTTGAATCATGAATTGAATCATAAATTGAATCATAAATCATAAATCATGAATTGAATCATGAATCATGAATCGAATCATGAATCATGAATTGAATCGTGAATCATGAATCATGAATCAAGAATCGAATCATGACTCATGAATCGAATCATAAATTATGAATCATGAATCATGAATAGAATCATGAATCATGAATCGAATCATGAATCATGAATCATGAATCGAATCATGAATCTCGAATCATGAATTGAATCATGAATCATGAATTGAATCATGAATTGAATCATAAATCATGAATCATGAATTGAATCATGAATCATAAATCGAATGATGAATCATGAATTGAATCATGAATCATAAATCATGAATCTTATCATGAATCATGAATTATGAATCGAATCATGAATCATGAATTGAATCATGAATCATGAATCATAAATTGAATCATGAATCATGAATCGAATCATGAAACATGAATTAAATCATGAATCATGAAATGAATCATGAATCATGAAATGAATCATGAAATGAATCATGAATCATGAATCATAAATCATGAATCATGAATTGAATCATGAATCATGAATTGAATCATGAATCATGAATCATGAATCATGAATTGAATCATGAATCATGAATCATGAATTGAATCATGAATCATGAATTGAATCATGAATCATGAATCATGAATCATGAATTGAATCATGAATCATGAATCATGAATTGAATCATGAATCATGAATTGAATCATAAATTGAATCATAAATCATAAATCATGAATTGAATCATGAATCATGAATCGAATCATGAATCATGAATTGAATCGTGAATCATGAATCATGAATCATGAATTGAATCATGAATCATGGATTGAATCATGAATCATGAATCATGAATCATGAATCGAATCATGAATTATGAATCATGAATCATGAATCGAATCATGAATTATGAATCGAAACATGAATCATGATTTGAATCATGAATCATGAATCATGAATCGAATCATGAATCATGAATAGAATCATGAATCATGAATCGAATCATGAATCATGAATCATGAATCGAATCATGAATCTCGAATCATGAATTGAATCATGAATCATGAATTGAATCATGAATTGAATCATAAATCATGAATCATGAATTGAATCATGAATCATAAATCGAATGATGAATCATGAATTGAATCATGAATCATAAATCATGAATCTTATCATGAATCATGAATTATGAATCGAATCATGAATCATGAATTGAATCATGAATCATGAATCATGAATTGAATCATGAATCATGAATCGAATCATGAAACATGAATTAAATCATGAATCATGAAATGAATCATGAATCATGAAATGAATCATGAATCATGAAATGAATCATGAATCATGAATGAATCATGAAATGAATCATGAATCATGAATCATAAATCATGAATCATGAATTGAATCATGAATCATGAATTGAATCATGAATCATGAATCATGAATCATGAATTGAATCATGAATCATGAATCATGAATTGAATCATGAATCATGAATTGAATCATGAATCATGAATCATGAATCATGAATTGAATCATGAATCATGAATCATGAATTGAATCATGAATCATGAATTGAATCATAAATTGAATCATAAATCATAAATCATGAATTGAATCATGAATCATGAATCGAATCATGAATCATGAATTGAATCGTGAATCATGAATCATGAATCATGAATTGAATCATGAATCATGGATTGAATCATGAATCATGAATCATGAATCGAATCATGAATTATGAATCATGAATCATGAATCGAATCATGAATCATGAATCGAATCATGAATTATGAATCGAAACATGAATCATGATTTGAATCATGAATCATGAATCATGAATCGAATCATGAATCATGAATTGAATCATGAATCATGAATTGAATCATGAATCATGGATCATGAATTGAATCATAAATCATGAATCATGAATCGAATCATGAATCATGAATTGAATCATGAATTATGAATTGAATCATGAATCATGAATCATGAATCATGAATTGAATCATGAATCATGAATTGAATCATGAATCATGGATCATGAATTGAATCATAAATCATGAATCATGAATCGAATCATGAATCATGAATCGAATCATGAATCATGAATTGAATCATGAATCATGAATAATGAATGATGAATCATGAATTGAATCATGAAACATGAATCATGAATCGAATCATGAATCATGAATCGAATCATGAATCATGAATTGAATCATGAATCATGAATCATGAATTGAATCATGAATCATGAATCGAATCATGAAACATGAATTGAATCATGAGTCATGAATTGAATCATGAATCATGAAATGAATCATGAATCATGAAATGAATCATGAATCATGAAATGAATCATGAATCATGAAATGAATCATGAATTGAATCATGAATCATGAATCATGAATTGAATCATGAATCATGAATTGAATCATGAATCATGAATTGAATCATAATTTATGAAATGAATCATGAATTGAATCATGAATCATGAATCATGAATTGAATCATGAATCATGAAATGAATCATGAATTGAATCATGAATCATGAAATGAATCATGAATTGAATCATGAATCATGAATCAAATCATGAATCATGAATTAAATCATGAATCATGAATTGAATTATGAATCATGAATCGAATCATGAATCATGAATAATGAATTGAATCATGAATCTTTAATTGAATCATGAATTGAATCATAAATCATGAATCATCAATTTAATCATGAATCATGAATCGAATCATGAATCATGAATCGAATCATGAATCATGAATCATGAATCATGAATTGAATCATGAATCATGAATCATGAATCATGAATCGAATCATGAATTATGAATCATGAATCATGAATCGAATCATGAATCATGAATCGAATCATGAATTATGAATCAAAACATGAATCATGATTTGAATCATGAATCATGAATCGAATCAAGAATCATGAATTGAATCATGAATCATGAATTGAATCATGAATCATGAATCATGAATTGAATCATGAATCATGAATCATGAATTGAATCATGAATCATGAATTGAATCATTAATCATGAATTGAATCATGAATTGAATCATAAATCATGAATCATGAATTGAATCATGAATCATGAATCGAATCATGAATCATGAATTGAATCATGAATCATGAATCATGAATCGAATCATGAATCATGAATTGAATCATGAATCATGAATTGAATCATGAATCATGAATCATGAATCATGAATTGAATCATGAATCATGAATCATGAATTGAATCATGAATCATGAATTGAATCATAAATTGAATCATAAATCATAAATCATGAATTGAATCATGAATCATGAATCGAATCATGAATCATGAATTGAATCGTGAATCATGAATCATGAATCAAGAATCGAATCATGAATCATGAATTGAATCATGAATCATGAATTGAATCATGAATCATGAATCGAATCATGAATCATGAATCGAATCATGAATTATGAATCATGAATCATGAATCGAATCATGAATCGAATCATAAATTATGAATCATGAATCATGAATAGAATCATGAATCATGAATCGAATCATGAATCATGAATCATGAATCGAATCATGAATCTCGAATCATGAATTGAATCATGAATCATGAATTGAATCATGAATTGAATCATAAATCATGAATCATGAATTGAATCATGAATCATAAATCGAATGATGAATCATGAATTGAATCATGAATCATAAATCATGAATCTTATCATGAATCATGAATTATGAATCGAATCATGAATCATGAATTGAATCATGAATCATGAATCATGAATTGAATCATGAATCATGAATCGAATCATGAAACATGAATTAAATCATGAATCATGAAATGAATCATGAATCATGAAATGAATCATGAATCATGAAATGAATCATGAATCATGAAATGAATCATGAAATGAATCATGAATCATGAATCATAAATCATGAATCATGAATTGAATCATGAATCATGAATTGAATCATGAATCATGAATCATGAATCATGAATTGAATCATGAATCATGAATTGAATCATGAATCATGAATTGAATCATGAATCATGAATCATGAATTGAATCATGAATCATGAATCGAATCATGAATCATGAATTGAATCATGAATCATGAATCATGAATTGAATCATGAATCATGAATCATGAATTGAATCATTAATCATGAATTGAATCATGAATTGAATCATAAATCATGAATCATGAATTGAATCATGAATCATGAATCGAATCATGAATCATGAATTGAATCATGAATCATGAATCATGAATCGAATCATGAATCATGAATTGAATCATGAATCATGAATTGAATCATGAATCATGAATCATGAATCATGAATTGAATCATGAATCATGAATCATGAATTGAATCATGAATCATGAATTGAATCATAAATTGAATCATAAATCATAAATCATGAATTGAATCATGAATCATGAATCGAATCATGAATCATGAATTGAATTGTGAATCATGAATCATGAATCAAGAATCGAATCATGAATCATGAATCGAATCATGAATCATGAATCGAATCATGAATTATGAATCATGAATCATGAATCGAATCATGAATCGAATCATAAATTATGAATCATGAATCATGAATAGAATCATGAATCATGAATCGAATCATGAATCATGAATCATGAATCGAATCATGAATCTCGAATCATGAATTGAATCATGAATCATGAATTGAATCATGAATTGAATCATAAATCATGAATCATGAATTGAATCATGAATCATAAATCGAATGATGAATCATGAATTGAATCATGAATCATAAATCATGAATCTTATCATGAATCATGAATTATGAATCGAATCATGAATCATGAATTGAATCATGAATCATGAATCATGAATTGAATCATGAATCATGAATCGAATCATGAAACATGAATTAAATCATGAATCATGAAATGAATCATGAATCATGAAATGAATCATGAATCATGAAATGAATCATGAATCATGAAATGAATCATGAAATGAATCATGAATCATGAATTGAATCATGAATCATGAATTGAATCATGAATCATGAATCATGAATCATGAATTGAATCATGAATCATGAATCATGAATCATGAATTGAATCATGAATCATGAATCATGAATTGAATCATGAATCATGAATTGAATCATAAATTGAATCATAAATCATAAATCATGAATTGAATCATGAATCATGAATCGAATCATGAATCATGAATTGAATCGTGAATCATGAATCATGAATCATGAATTGAATCATGAATCATGGATTGAATCATGAATCATGAATCATGAATTATGAATCGAATCATGAATTATGAATCATGAATCATGAATCGAATCATGAATCATGAATCGAATCATGAATTATGAATCGAAACATGAATCATGATTTGAATCATGAATCATGAATCATGAATCATGAATTGAATCATGAATCATGAATCATGAATCGAATCATGAATCATGAATCGAATCATGAATCATGAATTGAATCATGAATCATGAATCATGAATGATGAATCATGAATTGAATCATGAAACATGAATCATGAATCGAATCATGAATCATGAATCGAATCATGAATCATGAATTGAATCATGAATCATGAATCATGAATTGAATCATGAATCATGAATCGAATTATGAAACATGAATTGAATCATGAGTCATGAATTGAATCATGAATCATGAATTGCATCATGAATCATGAATTGCATCATGAATCATTAATCATGAATTAAATCATGAATCATGAAATGAATCATGAATCATGAAATGAATCATGAATCATGAAATGAATCATGAATCATGAAATGAATCATGAATCATGAAATGAATCATGAATTGAATCATGAATCATGAATCATGAATTGAATCATGAATCATGAATTGAATCCTGAATCATGAATTGAATCATAATTTATGAAATGAATCATGAATTGAATCATGAATCATGAATTGAATCATGAATCATGAAATGAATCATGAATTGAATCATGAATCATGAAATGAATCATGAATTGAATCATGAATCATGAATCAAATCATGAATCATGAATTAAATCATGAATCATGAATTGAATTATGAATCATGAATCGAATCATGAATCATGAATAATGAATTGAATCATGAATCATCAATTGAATCATGAATTGAATCATAAATCATGAATCATCAATTTAATCATGAATCATGAATCGAATCATGAATCATGAATCGAATCATGAATCATGAATCATGAATCATGAATTGAATCATGAATCATGAATCATGAATCATGAATCGAATCATGAATTATGAATCATGAATCATGAATCGAATCATGAATCATGAATCGAATCATGAATTATGAATCGAAACATGAATCATGATTTGAATCATGAATCATGAATCATGAATCATGAATCATGAATTGAATCATGAATCATGAATTGAATCATGAATCATGAATCATGAATTGAATCATGAATCATGAATCATGAATTGAATCATGAATCATGAATTGAATCATTAATCATGAATTGAATCATGAATTGAATCATAAATCATGAATCATGAATTGAATCATGAATCATGAATCGAATCATGAATCATGAATTGAATCATGAATCATGAATCATGAATCGAATCATGAATCATGAATTGAATCATGAATCATGAATTGAATCATGAATCATGAATCATGAATCATGAATTGAATCATTAATCATGAATCATGAATTGAATCATGAATCATGAATTGAATCATAAATTGAATCATAAATCATAAATCATGAATTGAATCATGAATCATGAATCGAATCATGAATCATGAATTGAATCGTGAATCATGAATCATGAATCAAGAATCGAATCATGAATCATGAATTGAATCATGAATCATGAATTGAATCATGAATCATGAATCGAATCATGAATCATGAATCGAATCATGAATTATGAATCATGAATCATGAATCATGAATCGAATCATGAATTATGAATCGAAACATGAATCATGATTTGAATCATGAATCATGAATCATGAAATGAATCAAGAATCATGAATCGAATCATGAATCATGAATAATGAATCGAATCATGAATCATGAATCAAATCATGAATCATGAATTGAATCATGAATCATGAATTGAATCATGAATCATGAATCATGAATCATGAATTGAATCATGAATCATGAATTGAATCATAAATTGAATCATAAATCATAAATCATGAATTGAATCATGAATCATGAATCGAATCATGAATCATGAATTGAATCGTGAATTATGAATCATGAATCAAGAATCGAATCATGAATCATGAATTGAATCATGAATCATGAATTGAATCATGAATCATGAATCGAATCATGAATCATGAATCGAATCATGAATTATGAATCATGAATCATGAATCGAATCATGAATCATGAATCGAATCATGAATTATGAATCGAAACATGAATCATGATTTGAATCATGAATCATGAATCATGAAATGAATCAAGAATCATGAATCGAATCATGAATCATGAATAATGAATCGAATCATGAATCATGAAATGAATCATGAATCATGAAATGAATCATGAATCATGAAATGAATCATAAATCATTAATCATGAATCGAATCATGAATCATAAATTGAATCATGAATCATGAATTGAATCATAAATCATGAATTGAATCATGAATCATGAATTGAATCATAAATCATGAATTGAATCATGAATCATGAATTGAATCATGATTTGAATCATGAATTGAATCATGAATCATGAAGCATGAATTGAATCATGAATCATGAATCAAATCATGAATCTCGAATCATGAATTGAATCATGAATCATGAATTTAATCATGAATTGAATCATAAATCATGAATCATGAATTGAATCATGAATTGAATCATAAATCATGAATCATGAATTGAATCATGAATCATAAATCGAATCATGAATCATGAATTGAATCATGAATCATGAATCGAATCATGAATCATGAATCGAATCATGAATCATGAATTGAATCATGAATCATGAATCATGAATTGAATCATGAATCATGAATCGAATCATGAAACATGAATTGAATCATGAGTCATGAATTGAATCATGAATCATGAATTGCATCATGAATCATGAATTGCATCATGAATCATTAATCATGAATTAAATCATGAATCATGAAATTAATCATGAATCATGAAATGAATCATGAATCATGAAATGAATCATGAATTGAATCATGAATCATGAATCATGAATTGAATCATGAATCATGAATTGAATCATGAATCATGAATTGAGTCATAATTCATGAAATGAATCATGAATTGAATCATGAATCATGAATCATGAATTGAATCATGAATCATGAATTGAATCATGAATTATGAAATGAATCATGAATTGAATCATGAATCATGAATCAAATCATGAATCATGAATTAAATCATGAATCATGAATCAAATCATGAATCATGAATCATGAATTGAATCATGAATCATCAATTGAATCATGAATTGGATCATAAATCATGAATCATCAATTTAATCATGAATCATGAATCGAATCATGAATCATGAATTGAATCATGAATCATGAATCATGAATCATGAATTGAATCATGAATCATGAATCATGAATCATGAATCGAATCATGAAACATGAATTAAATCATGAATCATGAATTGAATCATGAATCATGAATTGCATCATGAATCATGAATTGAATCATGAATCATGAAATGAATCATGAATCATGAAATGAATCATGAAATGAATCATGAATCATGAATCATAAATCATGAATCATGATTTGAATCATGAATCATGAATTGAATCATGAATCATGAATCATGAATCATGAATTGAATCATGAATCATGAATCATGAATTGAATCATGAATCATGAATTGAATCATAAATTGAATAATAAATCATAAATCATGAATTGAATCATGAATCATGAATCGAATCATGAATCATGAATTGAATCGTGAATCATGAATCATGAATCATGAATCGAATCATGAATCATGAATTGAATCGTGAATCATGAATCATGAATTGAATCATGAATCATGAATCATGAATCATGAATTGAATCATGAATCATGAATTGAATCGTGAATCATGAATCATGAATTGAATCATGAATCATGAATCATGAATTGAATCATGAATCATGAATTGAATCATTAATCATGAATTGAATCATTAATCATGAATCATGAATTGAATCATGAATCATGAATTGAATCATGAGTCATGAATTGAATCATGAATCATGAATTGCATCATGAATCATGAATTGCATCATGAATCATTAATCATGAATTAAATCATGAATCATGAAATGAATCATGAATCATGAATTGAATCATGAATCATGAAATGAATCATGAATTGAATCATGAATCATGAATTGAATCATGAATCATGAATTGAATCATGAATCATGAATTGAATCATAATTCATGAAATGAATCATGAATTGAATCATGAATCATGAATCATGAATTGAATCATGAATCATGAAATGAATCATGAATTGAATCATGAATCATGAAATGAATCATGAATTGAATCATGAATCATGAATCAAATCATGAATCATGAATCAAATCATGAATCATGAATTAAATCATGAATCATGAATTGAATTATGAATCATGAATCGAATCATGAATCATGAATCATCAATTGAATCATGAATCATCAATTGAATCATGAATTGAATCATAAATCATGAATCATTAATTTAATCATGAATCATGAATCGAATCATGAATCATGAATCGAATCATGAATCATGAATCATGAATCATGAATTGAATCATGAATATTGAATCATGAATCATGAATCGAATCATGAATTATGAATCATGAATCATGAATCGAATCATGAATCATGAATCGAATCATGAATTATGAATCGAAACATGAATCATGATTTGAATCATGAATCATGAATCATGAATCGAATCATGAATCATGAATTGAATCATGAATCATGAATTGAATCATGAATCATGAATCATGAATCATGAATCATGAATTGAATCATGAATCATGAATTGAATCATTAATCATGAATTGAATCATGAATTGAATCATAAATCATGAATCATGAATTGAATCATGAATCATGAATCGAATCATGAATCATGAATTGAATCATGAATCATGAATCATGAATCATGAATCGAATCATGAATCATGAATTGAATCATGAATCATGAATTGAATCATGAATCATGAATCATGAATCATGAATTGAATCATGAATCATGAATCATGAATTGAATCATAAATTGAATCATAAATCATAAATCATGAATTGAATCATGAATCATGAATCGAATCATGAATCATGAATTGAATCGTGAATCATGAATCATGAATCAAGAATTGAATCATGAATCATGAATTGAATCATGAATCATGAATTGAATCATGAATCATGAATCGAATCATGAATCATGAATCGAATCATGAATTATGAATCATGAATCATGAATCATGAATTGAATCATGAATCATGAATCATGAATTGAATCATGAATCATGAATTGAATCATAAATTGAATCATAAATCATAAATCATGAATTGAATCATAAATCATGAATCGAATCATGAATCATGAATTGAATCGTGAATCATGAATCATGAATCAAGAATCGAATCATGAATCATGAATTGAATCATGAATCATGAATTGAATCATGAATCATGAATCGAATCATGAATCATGAATCGAATCATGAATTATGAATCATGAATCATGAATCGAATCATGAATCATGAATCGAATCATGATTTATGAATCGAAACATGAATCATGATTTGAATCATGAATCATGAATCATGAAATGAATCAAGAATCATGAATCGAATCATGAATCATGAATAATGAATCGAATCATGAATCATGAATCGAATCATGAATCATGAATCAAGAATCATGAATCGAATCATGAATCATGAATAATGAATCGAATCATGAATCATGAATCGAATCATGAATCATGAATTGAATCATGAATCATGAATTGAATCATGAATCATGAATCATGAATCATGAATTGAATCATGAATCATGAATCATGAATTGAATCATGAATCATGAATTGAATCATAAATTGAATCATAAATCATAAATCATGAATTGAATCATGAATCATGAATCGATTCATGAATCATGAATTGAATCGTGAATCATGAATCATGAATCAAGAATCGAATCATGAATCATGAATTGAATCATGAATCATGAATTGAATAATGAATCATGAATCGAATCATGAATCATGAATCGAATCATGAATTATGAATCATGAATCATGAATCGAATCATGAATCATGAATCGAATCATGAATTATGAATCGAAACATGAATCATGATTTGAATCATGAATCATGAATCATGAAATGAATCAAGAATCATGAATCGAATCATGAATCAAGAATCATGAATCGAATCATGAATCATGAATAATGAATCGAATCATGAATCATGAATCGAATCATGAATCATGAATCGAATCATGAATCATGAATCGAATCATGAATCATGAATTGAATCATGAATCATGAATTGAATCATGAATCATGAATCATGAATCATGAATTGAATCATGAATCATGAATCATGAATTGAATCATGAATCATGAATTGAATCATAAATTGAATCATAAATCATAAATCATGAATTGAATCATGAATCATGAATCGATTCATGAATCATGAATTGAATCGTGAATCATGAATCATGAATCGAATCATGAATCATGAATCGAAACATGAATCATGATTTGAATCATGAATCATGAATCATGAAATGAATCAAGAATCATGAATCGAATCATGAATCATGAATAATGAATCGAATCATGAATCATGAATCGAATCATGAATCATGAATCAAGAATCATGAATCGAATCATGAATCATGAATAATGAATCGAATCATGAATCATGAATCGAATCATGAATTATGAATCATGAATCATGAATCGAATCATGAATCATGAATCGAATCATGAATTATGAATCATGAATCATGATTTGAATCATGATTTGAATCATGAATCATGAATCATGAAATGAATCAAGAATCATGAATCGAATCATGAATCATGAATAATGAATCGAATCATGAATCATGAATCGAATCATGAATCATGAATTGAATCATGAATCATGAATTGAATCATGAATCATGAATCATGAATCATGAATCATGAATTGAATCATGAATCATGAATCATGAATTGAATCATGAATCATGAATTGAATCATAAATTGAATCATAAATCATAAATCATGAATTGAATCATGAATCATGAATCGAATCATGAATCATGAATTGAATCGTGAATCATGAATCATGAATCAAGAATCGAATCATGAATCATGAATTGAATCATGAATCATGAATTGAATCATGAATCATGAATCGAATCATGAATCATGAATCGAATCATGAATTATGAATCATGAATCATGAATCGAATCATGAATCATGAATCGAATCATGAATTATGAATCGAAACATGAATCATGAATAATGAATCGAATCATGAATCATGAAATGAATCATGAATCATGAAATGAATCATAAATCATTAATCATGAATCGAATCATGAATCATAAATTGAATCATGAATCATGAATTGAATCATAAATCATGAATTGAATCATGAATCATGAATTGAATCATAAATCATGAATTGAATCATGAATCATGAATTGAATCATGATTTGAATCATGAATTGAATCATGAATCATGAAGCATGAATTGAATCATGAATCATGAATCAAATCATGAATCTCGAATCATGAATTGAATCATGAATCATGAATTTAATCATGAATTGAATCATAAATCATGAATCATGAATTGAATCATGAATTGAATCATAAATCATGAATCATGAATTGAATCATGAATCATAAATCGAATCATGAATCATGAATTGAATCATGAATCATGAATCGAATCATGAATCATGAATCGAATCATGAATCATGAATCGAATCATGAATCATGAATTGAATCATGAATCATGAATCATGAATTGAATCATGAATCATGAATCGAATCATGAAACATGAATTGAATCATGACTCATGAATTGAATCATGAATCATGAATTGCATCATGAATCATGAATTGCATCATGAATCATTAATCATGAATTAAATCATGAATCATGAAATTAATCATGAATCATGAAATGAATCATGAATCATGAAATGAATCATGAATTGAATCATGAATCATGAATCATGAATTGAATCATGAATCATGAATTGAATCATGAATCATGAATTGAGTCATAATTCATGAAATGAATCATGAATTGAATCATGAATCATGAATCATGAATTGAATCATGAATCATGAATTGAATCATGAATTATAAAATGAATCATGAATTGAATCATGAATCATGAATCAAATCATGAATCATGAATTAAATCATGAATCATGAATCAAATCATGAATCATGAATCATGAATTGAATCATGAATCATCAATTGAATCATGAATTGGATCATAAATCATGAATCATCAATTTAATCATGAATCATGAATCGAATCATGAATCATGAATTGAATCATGAATCATGAATCATGAATCATGAATTGAATCATGAATCATGAATCATGAATCATGAATCGAATCATGAAACATGAATTAAATCATGAATCATGAATTGAATCATGAATCATGAATTGCATCATGAATCATGAATTGAATCATGAATCATGAAATGAATCATGAATCATGAAATGAATCATGAAATGAATCATGAATCATGAATCATAAATCATGAATCATGATTTGAATCATGAATCATGAATTGAATCATGAATCATGAATCATGAATCATGAATTGAATCATGAATCATGAATCATGAATTGAATCATGAATCATGAATTGAATCATAAATTGAATAATAAATCATAAATCATGAATTGAATCATGAATCATGAATCGAATCATGAATCATGAATTGAATCGTGAATCATGAATCATGAATCATGAATCGAATCATGAATCATGAATTGAATCGTGAATCATGAATCATGAATTGAATCATGAATCATGAATCATGAATCATGAATTGAATCATGAATCATGAATTGAATCGTGAATCATGAATTGAATCATGAATCATGAATCATGAATTGAATCATGAATCATGAATTGAATCATGAATCATGAATTGAATCATTAATCATGAATCATGAATCGAATCATGAATCATGAATTGAATCATGAGTCATGAATTGAATCATGAATCATGAATTGAATCATGAATCATGAATTGAATCATGAATCATGAATTGAATCATAATTCATGAAATGAATCATGAATTGAATCATGAATCATGAATCATGAATTGAATCATGAATCATGAAATGAATCATGAATTGAATCATGAATCATGAAATGAATCATGAATTGAATCATGAATCATGAATCAAATCATGAATCATGAATTAAATCATGAATCATGAATTGAATTATGAATCATTAATCGAATCATGAATCATGAATCATCAATTGAATCATGAATCATCAATTGAATCATGAATTGAATCATAAATCATGAATCATTAATTTAATCATGAATCATGAATCGAATCATGAATCATGAATCGAATCATGAATCATGAATCATGAATCATGAATTGAATCATGAATATTGAATCATGAATCATGAATCGAATCATGAATTATGAATCGAAACATGAATCATGATTTGAATCATGAATCATGAATCATGAATCGAATCATGAATCATGAATTGAATCATGAATCATGAATTGAATCATGAATCATGAATCATGAATTGAATCATGAATCATGAATCATGAATTGAATCATGAATCATGAATTGAATCATTAATCATGAATTGAATCATGAATTGAATCATAAATCATGAATCATGAATTGAATCATGAATCATGAATCGAATCATGAATCATGAATTGAATCATGAATCATGAATCATGAATCGAATCATGAATCATGAATTGAATCATGAATCATGAATTGAATCATGAATCATGAATCATGAATCATGAATTGAATCATGAATCATGAATCATGAATTGAATCATAAATTGAATCATAAATCATAAATCATGAATTGAATCATGAATCATGAATCGAATCATGAATCATGAATTGAATCGTGAATCATGAATCATGAATCAAGAATCGAATCATGAATCATGAATTGAATCATGAATCATGAATTGAATCATGAATCATGAATCGAATCATGAATCATGAATCGAATCATGAATTATGAATCATGAATCATGAATCATGAATTGAATCATGAATCATGAATCATGAATTGAATCATGAATCATGAATTGAATCATAAATTGAATCATAAATCATAAATCATGAATTGAATCATGAATCATGAATCGAATCATGAATCATGAATTGAATCGTGAATCATGAATCATGAATCAAGAATCGAATCATGAATCATGAATTGAATCATGAATCATGAATTGAATCATGAATCATGAATCGAATCATGAATCATGAATCGAATCATGAATTATGAATCATGAATCATGAATCGAATCATGAATCATGAATCGAATCATGATTTATGAATCGAAACATGAATCATGATTTGAATCATGAATCATGAATCATGAAATGAATCAAGAATCATGAATCGAATCATGAATCATGAATAATGAATCGAATCATGAATCATGAATCGAATCATGAATCATGAATCAAGAATCATGAATCGAATCATGAATCATGAATAATGAATTGAATCATGAATCATGAATCGAATCATGAATCATGAATTGAATCATGAATCATGAATTGAATCATGAATCATGAATCATGAATCATGAATTGAATCATGAATCATGAATCATGAATTGAATCATGAATCATGAATTGAATCATAAATTGAATCATAAATCATAAATCATGAATTGAATCATGAATCATGAATCGATTCATGAATCATGAATTGAATCGTGAATCATGAATCATGAATCAAGAATCGAATCATGAATCATGAATTGAATCATGAATCATGAATTGAATAATGAATCATGAATCGAATCATGAATCATGAATCGAATCATGAATTATGAATCATGAATCATGAATCGAATCATGAATCATGAATCGAATCATGAATTATGAATCGAAACATGAATCATGATTTGAATCATGAATCATGAATCATGAAATGAATCAAGAATCATGAATCGAATCATGAATCATGAATAATGAACCGAATCATGAATCATGAATCGAATCATGAATCATGAATTGAATCATGAATCATGAATTGAATCATGAATCATGAATCATGAATCATGAATTGAATCATGAATCATGAATCATGAATTGAATCATGAATCATGAATCATGAATTGAATCATGAATCATGAATTGAATCATAAATTGAATCATAAATCATAAATCATGAATTGAATCATGAATCATGAATCGATTCATGAATCATGAATTGAATCGTGAATCATGAATCAAGAATCGAATCATGAATCATGAATTGAATCATGAATCATGAATTGAATCATGAATCATGAATCGAATCATGAATCTTGAATCGAATCATGAATTATGAATCATGAATCATGAATCGAATCATGAATCATGAATCGAATCATGAAATATGAATCGAAACATGAATCATGATTTGAATCATGAATCATGAATCATGAATTGAATCATGAATCATGAATTGAATCATGAATCATGAATTGAGTCATAATTCATGAAATGAATCATGAATTGAATCATGAATCATGAATCATGAATTGAATCATGAATCATGAATTGAATCATGAATTATGAAATGAATCATGAATTGAATCATGAATCATGAATCAAATCATGAATCATGAATTAAATCATGAATCATGAATCAAATCATGAATCATGAATCATGAATTGAATCATGAATCATCAATTGAATCATGAATTGGATCATAAATCATGAATCATCAATTTAATCATGAATCATGAATCGAATCATGAATCATGAATTGAATCATGAATCATGAATCATGAATCATGAATTGAATCATGAATCATGAATCATGAATCATGAATCGAATCATGAAACATGAATTAAATCATGAATCATGAATTGAATCATGAATCATGAATTGCATCATGAATCATGAATTGAATCATGAATCATGAAATGAATCATGAATCATGAAATGAATCATGAAATGAATCATGAATCATGAATCATAAATCATGAATCATGATTTGAATCATGAATCATGAATTGAATCATGAATCATGAATCATGAATCATGAATTGAATCATGAATCATGAATCATGATTTGAATCATGAATCATGAATTGAATCATAAATTGAATAATAAATCATAAATCATGAATTGAATCATGAATCATGAATCGAATCATGAATCATGAATTGAATCGTGAATCATGAATCATGAATCATGAATCGAATCATGAATCATGAATTGAATCGTGAATCATGAATCATGAATTGAATCATGAATCATGAATCATGAATCATGAATTGAATCATGAATCATGAATTGAATCGTGAATCATGAATCATGAATTGAATCATGAATCATGAATCATGAATTGAATCATGAATCATGAATTGAATCATTAATCATGAATTGAATCATTAATCATGAATCATGAATCGAATCATGAATCATGAATTGAATCATGAATCATGAATTGCTTCATGAATCATGAATTGCATCATGAATCATTAATCATGAATTAAATCATGAATCATGAAATGAATCATGAATCATGAATTGAATCATGAATCATGAAATGAATCATGAATTGAATCATGAATCATGAATTGAATCATGAATCATGAATTGAATCATGAATCATGAATTGAATCATAATTCATGAAATGAATCATAAATTGAATCATGAATCATGAATCATGAATTGAATCATGAATCATGAAATGAATCATGAATTGAATCATGAATCATGAAATGAATCATGAATTGAATCATGAATCATGAATCAAATCATGAATCATGAATCAAATCATGAATCATGAATTAAATCATGAATCATGAATTGAATTATGAATCATGAATCGAATCATGAATCATGAATCATCAATTGAATCATGAATCATTAATTGAATCATGAATTGAATCATAAATCATGAATCATTAATTTAATCATGAATCATGAATCGAATCATGAATCATGAATCGAATCATGAATTATGAATCATGAATCATGAATCGAATCATGAATCATGAATCGAATCATGAATTATGAATCGAAACATGAATCATGATTTGAATCATGAATCATGAATCATGAATCGAATCATGAATCATGAATTGAATCATGAATCATGAATTGAATCATGAATCATGAATCATGAATTGAATCATGAATCATGAATCATGAATTGAATCATGAATCATGAATTGAATCATTAATCATGAATTGAATCATGAATTGAATCATAAATCATGAATCATGAATTGAATCATGAATCATGAATCGAATAATGAATCATGAATTGAATCATGAATCATGAATCATGAATCATGAATCGAATCATGAATCATGAATTGAATCATGAATCATGAATTGAATCATGAATCATGAATCATGAATCATGAATTGAATCATGAATCATGAATCATGAATTGAATCATAAATTGAATCATAAATCATAAATCATGAATTGAATCATGAATCATGAATCGAATCATGAATCATGAATTGAATCGTGAATCATGAATCATGAATCAAGAATCGAATCATGAATCATGAATTGAATCATGAATCATGAATTGAATCATGAATCATGAATCGAATCATGAATCATGAATCGAATCATGAATTATGAATCATGAATCATGAATCATGAATTGAATCATGAATCATGAATCATGAATTGAATCATGAATCATGAATTGAATCATAAATTGAATCATAAATCATAAATCATGAATTGAATCATGAATCATGAATCGAATCATGAATCATGAATTGAATCGTGAATCATGAATCATGAATCAAGAATCGAATCATGAATCATGAATTGAATCATGAATCATGAATTGAATCATGAATCATGAATCGAATCATGAATCATGAATCGAATCATGAATTATGAATCATGAATCATGAATCGAATCATGAATCATGAATCGAATCATGATTTATGAATCGAAACATGAATCATGATTTGAATCATGAATCATGAATCATGAAATGAATCAAGAATCATGAATCGAATCATGAATCATGAATAATGAATCGAATCATGAATCATGAATCGAATCATGAATCATGAATCAAGAATCATGAATCGAATCATGAATCATGAATAATGAATCGAATCATGAATCATGAATCGAATCATGAATCATGAATTGAATCATGAATCTTGAATTGAATCATGAATCATGAATCATGAATCATGAATTGAATCATGAATCATGAATCATGAATTGAATCATGAATCATGAATTGAATCATAAATTGAATCATAAATCATAAATCATGAATTGAATCATGAATCATGAATCGATTCATGAATCATGAATTGAATCGTGAATCATGAATCATGAATCAAGAATCGAATCATGAATCATGAATTGAATCATGAATCATGAATTGAATAATGAATCATGAATCGAATCATGAATCATGAATCAAATCATGAATTATGAATCATGAATCATGAATCGAATCATGAATCATGAATCGAATCATGAATTATGAATCGAAACATGAATCATGATTTGAATCATGAATCATGAATCATGAAATGAATCAAGAATCATGAATCGAATCATGAATCATGAATAATGAATCGAATCATGAATCATGAATCGAATCATGAATCATGAATTGAATCATGAATCATGAATTGAATCATGAATCATGAATCATGAATCATGAATTGAATCATGAATCATGAATCATGAATTGAATCATAAATTGAATCATAAATCATAAATCATGAATTGAATCATGAATCATGAATCGATTCATGAATCATGAATTGAATCGTGAATCATGAATCATGAATCAAGAATCGAATCATGAATCATGAATTGAATCATGAATCATGAATTGAATCATGAATCATGAATCGAATCATGAATCTTGAATCGAATCATGAATTATGAATCATGAATCAAGAATCGAATCATGAATCATGAATTGAATCATGAATCATGAATTGAATCATGAATCATGAATCGAATCATGAATCATGAATTGAATCATGAATCATGAATCGATTCATGAATCATGAATTGAATCGTGAATCATGAATCATGAATCAAGAATCGAATCATGAATCATGAATTGAATCATGAATCATGAATTGAATCATGAATCATGAATCGAATCATGAATCATGAATTGAATCATGAGTCATGAATTGAATCATGAATCATGAATTGCATCATGAATCATGAATTGCATCATGAATCATTAATCATGAATTAAATCATGAATCATGAAATGAATCATGAATCATGAATTGAATCATGAATCATGAAATGAATCATGAATTGAATCATGAATCATGAATTGAATCATGAATCATGAATTGAATCATGAATCATGAATTGAATCATGAATCATGAATTGAATCATAATTCATGAAATGAATCATGAATTGAATCATGAATCATGAATCATGAATTGAATCATGAATCATGAAATGAATCATGAATTGAATCATGAATCATGAAATGAATCATGAATTGAATCATGAATCATGAATCAAATCATGAATCATGAATCAAATCATGAATCATGAATTAAATCATGAATCATGAATTGAATTATGAATCATGAATCGAATCATGAATCATGAATCATCAATTGAATCATGAATCATCAATTGAATCATGAATTGAATCATAAATCATGAATCATTAATTTAATCATGAATCATGAATCGAATCATGAATCATGAATCGAATCATGAATCATGAATCATGAATCATGAATTGAATCATGAATATTGAATCATGAATCATGAATCGAATCATGAATTATGAATCATGAATCATGAATCGAATCATGAATCATGAATCGAATCATGAATTATGAATCGAAACATGAATCATGATTTGAATCATGAATCATGAATCATGAATCGAATCATGAATCATGAATTGAATCATGAATCATGAATTGAATCATGAATCATGAATCATGAATTGAATCATGAATCATGAATCATGAATTGAATCATGAATCATGAATCATGAATTGAATCATGAATCATGAATTGAATCATTAATCATGAATTGAATCATGAATTGAATCATAAATCATGAATCATGAATTGAATCATGAATCATGAATCGAATCATGAATCATGAATTGAATCATGAATCATGAATCATGAATCATGAATCGAATCATGAATCATGAATTGAATCATGAATCATGAATTGAATCATGAATCATGAATCATGAATCATGAATTGAATCATGAATCATGAATCATGAATTGAATCATAAATTGAATCATAAATCATAAATCATGAATTGAATCATGAATCATGAATCGAATCATGAATCATGAATTGAATCGTGAATCATGAATCATGAATCAAGAATCGAATCATGAATCATGAATTGAATCATGAATCATGAATTGAATCATGAATCATGAATCGAATCATGAATCATGAATCGAATCATGAATTATGAATCATGAATCATGAATCATGAATTGAATCATGAATCATGAATCATGAATTGAATCATGAATCATGAATTGAATCATAAATTGAATCATAAATCATAAATCATGAATTGAATCATGAATCATGAATCGAATCATGAATCATGAATTGAATCGTGAATCATGAATCATGAATCAAGAATCGAATCATGAATCATGAATTGAATCATGAATCATGAATTGAATCATGAATCATGAATTGAATCATGAATAATGAATCGAATCATGAATTATGAATCATGAATCATGAATCGAATCATGAATCATGAATCGAATCATGATTTATGAATCGAAACATGAATCATGATTTGAATCATGAATCATGAATCATGAAATGAATCAAGAATCATGAATCGAATCATGAATCATGAATAATGAATCGAATCATGAATCATGAATCGAATCATGAATCATGAATCAAGAATCATGAATCGAATCATGAATCATGAATAATGAATCGAATCATGAATCATGAATCGAATCATGAATCATGAATTGAATCATGAATCATGAATTGAATCATGAATCATGAATCATGAATCATGAATTGAATCATGAATCATGAATCATGAATTGAATCATGAATCATGAATTGAATCATAAATTGAATCATAAATCATAAATCATGAATTGAATCATGAATCATGAATCGATTCATGAATCATGAATTGAATCGTGAATCATGAATCATGAATCAAGAATCGAATCATGAATCATGAATTGAATCATGAATCATGAATTGAATAATGAATCATGAATCGAATCATGAATCATGAATCGAATCATGAATTATGAATCATGAATCATGAATCGAATCATGAATCATGAATCGAATCATGAATTATGAATCGAAACATGAATCATGATTTGAATCATGAATCATGAATCATGAAATGAATCAAGAATCATGAATCGAATCATGAATCATGAATTATGAATCGAATCATGAATCATGAATCGAATCATGAATCATGAATTGAATCATGAATCATGAATTGAATCATGAATCATGAATCATGAATCATGAATTGAATCATGAATCATGAATCATAAATCATGAATCATGAATTGAATCATGAATTGAATCATGAATTGAATCATAAATCATGAATCATGAATTGAATCATGAATCATAAATCGAATCATGAATCATGAATTGAATCATGAATCATGAATCGAATCATGAATCATGAATCGAATCATGAATCATGAATTGAATCATGAATCATGAATCATGAATTGAATCATGAATCATGAATTGAATTATGAAACATGAATTGAATCATGAGTCATGAATTGAATCATGAATCATGAATTGCATCATGAATCATGAATTGCATCATGAATCATTAATCATGAATTAAATCATGAATCATGAAATGAATCATGAATCATGAAATGAATCATGAATCATGAAATGAATCATGAATTGAATCATGAATCATGAATTGAATCATGAATCATGAATTGAATCATAATTCATGAAATGAATCATGAATTGAATCATGAATCATGAATCATGAATTGAATCATGAATCATGAATTGAATCATGAATCATGAATTGAATCATAAATCATGAATTGAATCATGAATCATGAATTGAATCATAAATCATGAATTGAATCATGAATCATGAATTGAATCATAATTTGAATCATGAATCATGAATTGAATCATGAATCATGAAGCATGAATTTAATCATGAATTGAATCATAAATCATGAATCATAAATCATGAATCATGAATTGAATCATGAATTGAATCATGAATTAAATCATAAATCATGAATCATGAATTGAATCATGAATCATAAATCGAATCATGAATCATGAATTGAATCATGAATCATGAATCGAATCATGAATCATGAATCGAATCATGAATCATGAATTGAATCATGAATCATGAATCATGAATTGAATCATGAATCATGAATTGAATTATGAAACATGAATTGAATCATGAGTCATGAATTGAATCATGAATCATGAATTGCATCATGAATCATGAATTGCATCATGAATCATTAATCATGAATTAAATCATGAATCATGAAATGAATCATGAATCATGAAATGAATCATGAATCATGAAATGAATCATGAATTGAATCATGAATCATGAATCATGAATTGAATCATGAATCATGAATCATGAATCATGAATCATGAATCGAATCATGAATCATGAATCATGAATCATGAATCGAATCATGAATCATGAAATGAATCATGAATTGAATCCTGAATTGAATCATAAATCATGAATCATGAATTGAATCATGAATCATGAATTGAATCATAAATTGAATCATAAATCATAAATCATGAATTGAATCATGAATCATGAATCATGAATCATGAATCATGAATCGAATCATGAATCATGAATCATGAATCATGAATCGAATCATGAATCATGAAATGAATCATGAATTGAATCCTGAATTGAATCAAAAATCATGAATCATGAATTGAATCATGATTTATGAATCGAATCATGAATCATGAATTGAATCATGAATCATGAATCATGAATCATGAATCATGAATCGAATTGTGAATCATGAATTGAATCATGAATCATGAATTGAATCATGAATCATAAATCATGAATTGAATCAAGAATCATGAATTAATTCATGAATTGAATCATAAATCATGAATCATGAATCGAATCATGAATCATGAATTGAATCATAAATTATAAATCATGAATTGAATCAAGAATCATGAATTAATTCATGAATTGAATCATAAATCATGAATCATGAATCGAATCATGAATCATGAATTGAATCATAAATTATAAATCATGAATCATGAACCCAATCATGAATCGAATCATGAATCATGAATCGAATCATGAAGCATGAATTAAATCATGAATCATGAATTGAATCATGAATCATGAATTGCATCATGAATCATGAATTGAATCATGAATCATTAATCATAATTTAAATCATGAATCATGAAATGAATCATGAATCATGAAATGAATCATGAATTGAATCATGAATCATGAATCATGAATTGAATCATGAATCATGAAATGAATCATGAATTGAATCATGAATCATGAATCATGAATTGAATCATGAATCATGAATCATGATTTATAAATTGAATCATGAATCATGAATGATGATTCATGAATTGAATCATGAATCATGAATCAAATCATGAATCATTAATTAAATCATGAATCATGAATCGAATCATGAATCATGTATTGAATCATGAATCATGAATCATGAATCGAATCATGAATCATGAATTGAATCATGAATCATGAATTGAATCATAAATCATGAATTGAATCATGAATCATGAATTGAATCATAAATCATGAATTGAATCATGAATCATGAATTGAATCATGATTTGAATCATGAATCATGAATTGAATCATGAATCATGAAGCATGAATTTAATCATGAATTGAATCATAAATCATGAATCATAAATCATGAATCATGAATTGAATCATGAATTGAATCATGAATTAAATCATAAATCATGAATCATGAATTGAATCATGAATCATAAATCGAATCATGAATCATGAATTGAATCATGAATCATGAATCGAATCATGAATCATGAATCGAATCATGAATCATGAATTGAATCATGAATCATGAATCATGAATTGAATCATGAATCATGAATTGAATTATGAAACATGAATTGAATCATGAGTCATGAATTGAATCATGAATCATGAATTGCATCATGAATCATGAATTGCATCATGAATCATTAATCATGAATTAAATCATGAATCATGAAATGAATCATGAATCATGAAATGAATCATGAATCATGAAATGAATCATGAATTGAATCATGAATCATGAATCATGAATTGAATCATGAATCATGAATCATGAATCATGAATCGAATCATGAATCATGAATCATGAATCATGAATCGAATCATGAATCATGAAATGAATCATGAATTGAATCCTGAATTGAATCATAAATCATGAATCATGAATTGAATCATGAATCATGAATTGAATCATAAATTGAATCATAAATCATAAATCATGAATTGAATCATGAATCATGAATCATGAATCATGAATCGAATCATGAATCATGAATCATGAATCATGAATCGAATCATGAATCATGAAATGAATCATGAATTGAATCCTGAATTGAATCAAAAATCATGAATCATGAATTGAATCATGATTTATGAATCGAATCATGAATCATGAATTGAATCATGAATCATGAATCATGAATCATGAATCGAATTGTGAATCATGAATTGAATCATGAATCATGAATTGAATCATGAATCATAAATCATGAATTGAATCAAGAATCATGAATTAATTCATGAATTGAATCATAAATCATGAATCATGAATCGAATCATGAATCATGAATTGAATCATAAATTATAAATCATGAATCATGAACCCAATCATGAATCGAATCATGAATCATGAATCGAATCATGAAGCATGAATTAAATCATGAATCATGAATTGAATCATGAATCATGAATTGCATCATGAATCATGAATTGAATCATGAATCATTAATCATAATTTAAATCATGAATCATGAAATGAATCATGAATCATGAAATGAATCATGAATTGAATCATGAATCATGAATCATGAATTGAATCATGAATCATGAAATGAATCATGAATTGAATCATGAATCATGAATCATGAATTGAATCATGAATCATGAATCATGATTTATGAATTGAATCATGAATCATGAATGATGATTCATGAATTGAATCATGAATCATGAATCAAATCATGAATCATTAATTAAATCATGAATCATGAATCGAATCATGAATCATGTATTGAATCATGAATCATGAATCATGAATCGAATCATGAATCATGAATTGAATGATGAATCATGAATTGAATCATGAATCATAAATCATGAATCATGAATTGAATCATGAATCATGAATCATGAATTGAATCATGAATCATGAATCGAATCATGAATCATGAATCATGAATTGAATCATGAATCATGAATCGAATCATAAATTGAATTATAAATCATAAATCATGAATTGAATCATGAATCATGAATCAAATCATGAATCATGAATTGAATCATAAATCATGAATCATGAATTGAATCTTGAATCATGAATCATGAATCATGAATCGAATCATGAATCATAAATTGAATCATGAATCATGAATTAAATCATGAATCATGAATCATGAATCATGAATTGAATCATGAATCATGAATTAAATCATGAATCATGAATCATGAATTAAATCATGAATCATGAATCATGAATTGAATCATGAATCATGATACATGAATTGAATCATGAATCATGAATCAAATCATGAATCATGAATTGAATCATGAATTATGAATCATGAATCATGAATTGAATCATAAATCATGAATTGAATCATGAATCATGAATTGAATCATAAATCATGAATTGAATCATGAATCATGAATTGAATCATGATTTGAATCATGAATCATGAATTGAATCATGAATCATGAAGCATGAATTGAATCATGAATCATGAATCAAATCATGAATCTCGAATCATGAATTGAATCATGAATCATGAATTTAATCATGAATTGAATCATAAATCATGAATCATGAATTGAATCATGAATTGAATCATAAATCATGAATCATGAATTGAATCATGAATTGAATTATGAATCATGAAACATGAATTGAATCATGAGTCATGAATTGAATCACGAATCATGAATTGCATCATGAATCATGAATTGCATCATGAATCATTAATCATGAATTAAATCATGAATCATGAAATGAATCATGAAATGAATCATGAATCATGAAATGAATCATGAATTGAATCATGAATCATGAATCATGAATTGAATCATGAATCATGAATTGAATCATGAATCATGAATTGAATCATAATTCATGAAATGAATCATGAATTGAATCATGAATCATGAATCATGAATTGAATCATGAATCATGAATTGAATCATGAATCATGAAATGAATCATGAATTGAATCATGAATCATGAATCAAATCATGAATCATGAATTAAATCATGAATCATGAATCAAATCATGAATCATGAATCATGAATTGAATCATGAATCATCAATTGAATTATGAATTGGATCATAAATCATGAATCATCAATTTAATCATGAATCATGAATCATGAATTGAATCATGAATCATGAATCATGAATTGAATCATGAATCATGAATCATGAATTGAATCATGAATCATGAATCATGAATCATGAATCGAATCATGAATCATGAATTGAATCATGAATCATGAATCATGAATCATGAATTGAATCATGAATCATGAATCATGAATTGAATCATGAATCATGAATTAAATAATGAATTATGAATCAAATCATGAATCATGAATCATGAATTGAATCATGAATCATGAATTGAATCATAAATTGAATCATAAATCATAAATCATGAATTGAATCATGAATCATGAATCATGAATCATGAATCATGAATCGAATCATGAATCATGAATCATGAATCGAATCATGAATCATGAAATGAATCATGAATTGAATCCTGAATTGAATCATAAATCATGAATCATGAATTAATTAATGATTTATGAATCGAATCATGAATCTTGAATTGAATCATGAATCATGAATCATGAATCATGAATCGAATCATGAATCATGAATTGAATCATGAATCATGAATTAAATCATAAATCATGAATCATGAATCATGAATTGAATCATAAATTATGAATCATGAATCATGAACCCAATCATGAACTTTGAATCGAATCATGAATCATGAATCGAATCATGAATCTCGAATCATGAATTGAATCAAGAATCATGAATTAATTCATGAATTGAATCATAAATCATGAATCATGAATCGAATCATGAATCATGAATTATGAATCGAATCATGAATCATGAATTGAATCATGAATCATGAATCATGAATTGAATCATGAATCATGAATCGAATCATGAAGCATGAATTAAATCATGAATCATGAATTGAATCATGAATCATGAATTGCATCATGAATCATGAATTGAATCATGAATCATTAATCATGAATTAAATCATGAATCATGAAATGAATCATGAATCATGAAATGAATCATGAATTGAATCATGAATCATGAATCATGAATTGAATCATGAATCATGAAATGAATCATGAGTTGAATCATGAATCATGAATCATGAATTGAATCATGAATCATGAAATGAATCATGAATTGAATCATGAATCATGAATCATGAATTGAATCATGAATCATGAATCATGATTTATGAATTGAATCATGAATCATGAATGATGATTCATGAATTGAATCATGAATCATGAATCAAATCATGAATCATTAATTAAATCATGAATCATGAATTGAATCATGAATCATGAATCGAATCATGAATCATGAATCATGAATTGCATCATGAATCATCAATTGAATCATGAATTGAATCATAAATCATGAATCATCAATTTAATCATGAATCATGAATCGAATCATGAATCATGAATTGAATCATGAATCATGAATCATGAATTGAATCATGAATCATGAATCCTGAATCATGAATCGAATCATGAATTATGAATCATGAATCATGAATCGAATCATGAATCATGAATCGAATCATGAATTATGAATCGAAACATGAATCATGAATTGAATCATGAATCATGAATCATGAATTGAATCATGAATCATGAATCATGAATTGAATCATGAATCATGAATTGAATCATTAATCATGAATTGAATTATGAATTGAATCATAAATCATGAATCATGAATTGAATCATGAATCATGAATCGAATCATGAATCATGAATTGAATCATGAATCATGAATCATGAATCGAATCATGAATCATGAATTGAATCATAAATCATGAATTGAATCATGAATCATGAATCATGAATCATGAATTGAATCATGAATCATGAATCATGAATTGAATCATGAATCATGAATTGAATCATAAATTGAATCATAAATCATAAATCATGAATTGAATCATGAATCATGAATCGAATCATGAATCATGAATTGAATCGTGAATCATGAATCATGAATCAAGAATCGAATCATGAATCATGAATTGAATCATGAATCATGAATTGAATCATGAATCATGAATCGAATCATGAATCATGAATCGAATCATGAATTATGAATCATGAATCATGAATCGAATCATGAATCATGAATCGAATCATGAATCATGAATCGAATCATGAATCATGAATTTAATCATGAATCATGAATTGAATCATGAATCATGAATCATGAATCATGAATTGAATCATGAAACATGAAACATTAATTGAATCATGAATCATGAATTGAATCATAAATTGAATCATAAATCATAAATCATGAATTGAATCATGAATCATGAATTGAATCATAAATTGAATCATAAATCATAAATCATGAATTGAATCATGAATCATGAATTGAATCATAAATTGAATCATAAATCATGAATCATGAATTGAATCATGAATCATGAATCGAATCATGAATCATGAATTGAATCATGAATCATGAATCGAATCATGAATCATGAATTGAATCGTGAATCATAAATCATGAATCAAGAATCGAATCATGAATCATGAATTGCATCATGAATCATGAATTGAATCATGAATCATTAATCATAATTTAAATCATGAATCATGAAATGAATCATGAATCATGAAATGAATCATGAATTGAATCATGAATCATGAATCATGAATTGAATCATGAATCATGAAATGAATCATGAGTTGAATCATGAATCATGAATCATGAATTGAATCATGAATCATGAAATGAATCATGAATTGAATCATGAATCATGAATCATGAATTGAATCATGAATCATGAATCATGATTTATGAATTGAATCATGAATCAAGAATCATGAATCGAATCATGAATCATGAATAATGAATCGAATCATGAATCATGAATCGAATCATGAATCATGAATCGAATCATGAATCATGAATTGAATCATGAATCATGAATCATGAATCATGAATTGAATCATGAATCATGAATCATGAATTGAATCATGAATCATGAATTGAATCATAAATTGAATCATAAATCATAAATCATGAATTGAATCATGAATCATGAATCGATTCATGAATCATGAATTGAATCGTGAATCATGAATCATGAATCAAGAATCGAATCATGAATCATGAATTGAATCATGAATCATGCATTGAATCATGAATCATGAATCTTGAATCGAATCATGAATTATGAATCATATATCATGAATCGAATCATGAATCATGAATCGAATCATGAATTATGAATCGAAACATGAATCATGATTTGAATCATGAATCATGAATCATGAAATGAATCAAGAATCATGAATCGAATCATGAATCATGAATAATGAATCGAATCATGAATCATGAAATGAATCATGAATCATGAAATGAATCATAAATCATTAATCATGAATCGAATCATGAATCATGAATTGAATCATGAATCATGAATTGAATCATGAATCATGAATTGAATCATGAATCATGAATTGAATCATAAATCATGAATTGAATCATGAATCATGAATTGAATCATAAATCATGAATTGAATCATGAATCATGAATTGAATCATGATTTGAATCATGAATCATGAATTGAATCATGAATCATGAAGCATGAATTGAATCATGAATCATAAATCAAATCATGAATCTCGAATCATGAATTGAATCATGAATCATGAATTTAATCATGAATTGAATCATGAATCATGAATCATAAATCATGAATCATGAATCATGAATCATGAATCGAATCATGAATCATGAATTGAATCATGAATCATGAATCATAAATCATGAATTGAATCATGAATCATGAATTGAATCATGAATCATGAATCGAATCATGAATCTTGAATTAAATAATGAATTATGAATCAAACCATGAATCATGAATCATGAATTGAATCATGAATCATGAATTGAATCATGAATCATGAATTGAATCATAAATTGAATCATAAATCATAAATCATGAATTGAATCATGAATCATGAATCATGAATCATGAATCGAATCATGAATCATGAATCATGAATCATGAATCGAATCATGAATCATGAAATGAATCATGAATTGAATCTTGAATTGAATCATAAATCATGAATCATGAATTGAATCATGATTTATGAATCGAATCATGAATCATGAATTGAATCATGAATCATGAATCATGAATCATGAATCATGAATCGAATTGTGAATCATGAATTGAATCATGAATCATGAATTGAATCATGAATCATGAATCATGAATCATGAATTGAATCATAAATTATAAATCATGAATCATGAACCCAATCATGAATCGAATCATGAATCATGAATCGAATCATGAATCTCGAATCATGAATTGAATCAAGAATCATGAATTAATTCATGAATTGAATCATAAATCATGAATCATGAATTGAATCATGAATCATGAATTGAATCATAAATTATAAATCATGAATCATGAACCCAATCATGAATCGAATCATGAATCATGAATCGAATCATGAAGCATGAATTAAATCATGAATCATGAATTGAATCATGAATCATGAATTGCATCATGAATCATGAATTGAATCATGAATCATTAATCATAATTTAAATCATGAATCATGAAATGAATCATGAATCATGAAATGAATCATGAATTGAATCATGAATCATGAATTGAATCATGAATCATGAAATGAATCATGAATTGAATCATGAATCATGAATCATGAATTGAATCATGAATCATGAATCATGATTTATGAATTGAATCATGAATCATGAATGATGATTCATGAATTGAATCATGAATCATGAATCAAATCATGAATCATTAATTAAATCATGAATCATGAATCGAATCATGAATCATGTATTGAATCATGAATCATTAATTAAATCATGAATCGAATCATGAATCATGAATCGAATCATGAATCATGAATTGAATGATGAATCATGAATTGAATCATGAATCATAAATCATGAATCATGAATTGAATCATGAATCATGAATCATGAATTGAATCATGAATCATGAATCGAATCATGAATCATGAATCATGAATTGAATCATGAATCATGAATCGAATCATAAATTGAATTATAAATCATAAATCATGAATTGAATCATGAATCATGAATCAAATCATGAATCATGAATTGAATCATAAATCATGAATCATGAATTGAATCTTGAATCATGAATCATGAATCATGAATCGAATCATGAATCATAAATTGAATCATGAATCATGAATTAAATCATGAATCATGAATCATGAATCATGAATTGAATCATGAATCATGAATTAAATCATGAATCATGAATCATGAATTAAATCATGAATCATGAATCATGAATTGAATCATGAATCATGATACATGAATTGAATCATGAATCATGAATCAAATCATGAATCATGAATTGAATCATGAATTATGAATCATGAATCATGAATTGAATCATAAATCATGAATTGAATCATGAATCATGAATTGAATCATAAATCATGAATTGAATCATGAATCATGAATTGAATCATGATTTGAATCATGAATCATGAATTGAATCATGAATCATGAAGCATGAATTGAATCATGAATCATGAATCAAATCATGAATCTCGAATCATGAATTGAATCATGAATCATGAATTTAATCATGAATTGAATCATAAATCATGAATCATGAATTGAATCATGAATTGAATCATAAATCATGAATCATGAATTGAATCATGAATTAAATTATGAATCATGAATCATGAATTGAATCATGAATCATGAATCGAATCATGAAACATGAATTGAATCATGAGTCATGAATTGAATCACGAATCATGAATTGCATCATGAATCATGAATTGCATCATGAATCATTAATCATGAATTAAATCATGAATCATGAAATGAATCATGAATCATGAAATGAATCATGAATTGAATCATGAATCATGAATCATGAATTGAATCATGAATCATGAATTGAATCATGAATCATGAATTGAATTATAATTCATGAAATGAATCATGAATTGAATCATGAATCATGAATCATGAATTGAATCATGAATCATGAATTGAATCATGAATCATGAAATGAATCATGAATTGAATCATGAATCATGAATCAAATCATGAATCATGAATTAAATCATGAATCATGAATCAAATCATGAATCATGAATCATGAATTGAATCATGAATCATCAATTGAATTATGAATTGGATCATAAATCATGAATCATGAATTAATTAATGATTTATGAATTGAATCATGAATCTTGAATTGAATCATGAATCATGAATCATGAATCATGAATCGAATCATGAATCATGAATTGAATCATGAATCATGAATTAAATCATAAATCATGAATCATGAATCATGAATTGAATCATAAATTATGAATCATGAATCATGAACCCAATCATGAACTTTGAATCGAATCATGAATCATGAATCGAATCATGAATCTCGAATCATGAATTGAATCAAGAATCATGAATTAATTCATGAATTGAATCATAAATCATGAATCATGAATCGAATCATGAATCATGAATTATGAATCGAATCATGAATCATGAATTGAATCATGAATCATGAATCATAAATTGAATCATGAATCATGAATCGAATCATGAAGCATGAATTAAATCATGAATCATGAATTGAATCATGAATCATGAATTGCATCATGAATCATGAATTGAATCATGAATCATTAATCATGAATTAAATCATGAATCATGAAATGAATCATCAATCATGAAATGAATCATGAATTGAATCATGAATCATGAATCATGAATTGAATCATGAATCATGAAATGAATCATGAGTTGAATCATGAATCATGAATCATGAATTGAATCATGAATCATGAAATGAATCATGAATTGAATCATGAATCATGAATCATGAATTGAATCATGAATCATGAATCATGATTTATGAATTGAATCATGAATCATGAATGATGATTCATGAATTGAATCATGAATCATGAATCAAATCATGAATCATTAATTAAATCATGAATCATGAATTGAATCATGAATCATGAATCGAATCATGAATCATGAATCATGAATTGCATCATGAATCATCAATTGAATCATGAATTGAATCATAAATCATGAATCATCAATTTAATCATGAATCATGAATCGAATCATGAATCATGAATTGAATCATGAATCATGAATCATGAATTGAATCATGAATCATGAATCCTGAATCATGAATCGAATCATGAATTATGAATCATGAATCATGAATCGAATCATGAATCATGAATCGAATCATGAATTATGAATCGAAACATGAATCATGAATTGAATCATGAATCATGAATCATGAATTGAATCATGAATCATGAATCATGAATTGAATCATGAATCATGAATTGAATCATTAATCATGAATTGAATTATGAATTGAATCATAAATCATGAATCATGAATTGAATCATGAATCATGAATCGAATCATGAATCATGAATTGAATCATGAATCATGAATCATGAATCGAATCATGAATCATGAATTGAATCATAAATCATGAATTGAATCATGAATCATGAATCATGAATCATGAATTGAATCATGAATCATGAATCATGAATTGAATCATGAATCATGAATTGAATCATAAATTGAATCATAAATCATAAATCATGAATTGAATCATGAATCATGAATCGAATCATGAATCATGAATTGAATCGTGAATCATGAATCATGAATCAAGAATCGAATCATGAATCATGAATTGAATCATGAATCATGAATTGAATCATGAATCATGAATCGAATCATGAATCATGAATCGAATCATGAATTATGAATCATGAATCATGAATCGAATCATGAATCATGAATCGAATCATGAATCATGAATCGAATCATGAATCATGAATTTAATCATGAATCATGAATTGAATCATGAATCATGAATCATGAATTGAATCATGAAACATGAAACATTAATTGAATCATGAATCATGAATTGAATCATAAATTGAATCATAAATCATAAATCATGAATTGAATAATGAATCATGAATTGAATCATAAATTGAATCATAAATCATAAATCATGAATTGAATCATGAATCATGAATTGAATCATAAATTGAATCATAAATCATGAATCATGAATTGAATCATGAATCATGAATCGAATCATGAATCATGAATTGAATCATGAATCATGAATCGAATCATGAATCATGAATTGAATCGTGAATCATGAATTGAATCATGAATCATTAATCATAATTTAAATCATGAATCATGAAATGAATCATGAATCATGAAATGAATCATGAATTGAATCATGAATCATGAATCATGAATTGAATCATGAAATGAATCATGAGTTGAATCATGAATCATGAATCATGAATTGAATCATGAATCATGAAATGAATCATGAATTGAATCATGAATCATGAATCATGAATTGAATCATGAATCATGAATCATGATTTATGAATTGAATCATGAATCAAGAATCATGAATCGAATCATGAATCATGAATAATGAATCGAATCATGAATCATGAATCGAATCATGAATCATGAATCGAATCATGAATCATGAATTGAATCATGAATCATGAATCATGAATCATGAATTGAATCATGAATCATGAATCATGAATTGAATCATGAATCATGAATTGAATCATAAATTGAATCATAAATCATAAATCATGAATTGAATCATGAATCATGAATCGATTCATGAATCATGAATTGAATCGTGAATCATGAATCATGAATCAAGAATCGAATCATGAATCATGAATTGAATCATGAATCATGCATTGAATCATGAATCATGAATCGAATCATGAATCTTGAATCGAATCATGAATTATGAATCATATATCATGAATCGAATTATGAATCATGAATCGAATCATGAATTATGAATCGAAACATGAATCATGATTTGAATTATGAATCATGAATCATGAAATGAATCAAGAATCATGAATCGAATCATGAATCATGAATAATGAATCGAATCATGAATCATGAAATGAATCATGAATCATGAAATGAATCATAAATCATTAATCATGAATCGAATCATGAATCATGAATTGAATCATGAATCATGAATTGAATCATGAATCATGAATTGAATCATGAATCATGAATTGAATCATAAATCATGAATTGAATCATGAATCATGAATTGAATCATGATTTGAATCATGAATCATGAATTGAATCATGAATCATGAAGCATGAATTGAATCATGAATCATAAATCAAATCATGAATCTCGAATCATGAATTGAATCATGAATCATGAATTTAATCATGAATTGAATCATGAATCATGAATCATAAATCATGAATCATGAATCATGAATCATGAATCGAATCATGAATCATGAATTGAATCATGAATCATGAATCATAAATCATGAATTGAATCATGAATCATGAATCATGAATTGAATCATGAATCATGAATCGAATCATGAATCTTGAATTAAATAATGAATTATGAATCAAACCATGAATCATGAATCATGAATTGAATCATGAATCATGAATTGAATCATAAATTGAATCATAAATCATAAATCATGAATTGAATCATGAATCATGAATCATGAATCATGAATCGAATCATGAATCATGAATCATGAATCATGAATCGAATCATGAATCATGAAATGAATCATGAATTGAATCTTGAATTGAATCATAAATCATGAATCATGAATTGAATCATGATTTATGAATCGAATCATGAATCATGAATTGAATCATGAATCATGAATCATGAATCATGAATCATGAATCGAATTGTGAATCATGAATTGAATCATGAATCATGAATTGAATCATGAATCATGAATCATGAATCATGAATTGAATCATAAATTATAAATCATGAATCATGAACCCAATCATGAATCGAATCATGAATCATGAATCGAATCATGAATCTCGAATCATGAATTGAATCAAGAATCATGAATTAATTCATGAATTGAATCATAAATCATGAATCATGAATTGAATCATGAATCATGAATTGAATCATAAATTATAAATCATGAATCATGAACCCAATCATGAATCGAATCATGAATCATGAATCGAATCATGAAGCATGAATTAAATCATGAATCATGAATTGAATCATGAATCATGAATTGCATCATGAATCATGAATTGAATCATGAATCATTAATCATAATTTAAATCATGAATCATGAAATGAATCATGAATCATGAAATGAATCATGAATTGAATCATGAATCATGAATTGAATCATGAATCATGAAATGAATCATGAATTGAATCATGAATCATGAATCATGAATTGAATCATGAATCATGAATCATGATTTATGAATTGAATCATGAATCATGAATGATGATTCATGAATTGAATCATGAATCATGAATCAAATCATGAATCATTAATTAAATCATGAATCATGAATCGAATCATGAATCATGTATTGAATCATGAATCATTAATTAAATCATGAATCATGAATCGAATCATGAATCATGAATCGAATCATGAATCATGAATTGAATGATGAATCATGAATTGAATCATGAATCATAAATCATGAATCATGAATTGAATCATGAATCATGAATTGAATCATGAATCATGAATCGAATCATGAATCATGAATCATGAATTGAATCATGAATCATGAATCGAATCATAAATTGAATTATAAATCATAAATCATGAATTGAATCATGAATCATGAATCAAATCATGAATCATGAATTGAATCATAAATCATGAATCATGAATTGAATCTTGAATCATGAATCATGAATCATGAATCGAATCATGAATCATAAATTGAATCATGAATCATGAATTAAATCATGAATCATGAATCATGAATCATGAATTGAATCATGAATCATGAATTAAATCATGAATCATGAATCATGAATCATGAATTAAATCATGAATCATGAATCATGAATTGAATCATGAATCATGAATCATGATACATGAATTGAATCATGAATCATGAATCAAATCATGAATCATGAATTGAATCATGAATCATGAATCGAATTATGAATCATGAATCATGAATTGAATCATAAATCATGAATTGAATCATGAATCATGAATTGAATCATAAATCATGAATTGAATCATGAATCATGAATTGAATCATGATTTGAATCATGAATCATGAATTGAATCATGAATCATGAAGCATGAATTGAATCATGAATCATGAATCAAATCATGAATCTCGAATCATGAATTGAATCATGAATCATGAATTTAATCATGAATTGAATCATAAATCATGAATCATGAATTGAATCATGAATTGAATCATAAATCATGAATCATGAATTGAATCATGAATTGAATCATGAATCATGAATCATGAATTGAATCATGAATCATGAATCGAATCATGAAACATGAATTGAATCATGAGTCATGAATTGAATCATGAATCATGAATTGCATAATGAATCATGAATTGCATCATGAATCATTAATCATGAATTAAATCATGAATCATGAAATGAATCATGAATCATGAAATGAATCATGAATCATGAAATGAATCATGAATCATGAAATGAATCATGAATTGAATCATGAATCATGAATCATGAATTGAATCATGAATCATGAATTGAATCATGAATCATGAATTGAATCATAATTCATGAAATGAATCATGAATTGAATCATGAATCATGAATCATGAATTGAATCATGAATCATGAATTGAATCATGAATCATGAAATGAATCATGAATTGAATCATGAATCATGAATCAAATCATGAATCATGAATTAAATCATGAATCATGAATCAAATCATGAATCATGAATCATGAATTGAATCATGAATCATCAATTGAATTATGAATTGGATCATAAATCATGAATCATCAATTTAATCATGAATCATGAATCGAATCATGAATCATGAATTGAATCATGAATCATGAATCATGAATTGAATCATGAATCATGAATCATGAATCGAATCATGAATCATGAATTGAATCATGAATCATGAATCATGAATCATGAATTGAATCATGAATCATGAATCATGAATTGAATCATGAATCATGAATTAAATAATGAATTATGAATCAAATCATGAATCATGAATTGAATCATGAATCATGAATTGAATCATAAATTGAATCATAAATCATAAATCATGAATTGAATCATGAATCATGAATCATGAATCATGAATCATGAATCGAATCATGAATCATGAATCATGAATCATGAATCGAATCATGAATCATGAAATGAATCATGAATTGAATCCTGAATTGAATCATAAATCATGAATCATGAATTAATTAATGATTTATGAATCGAATCATGAATCATGAATTGAATCATGAATCATGAATCATGAATCGAATCATGAATCATGAATTGAATCATGAATCATGAATTGAATCATGAATCATGAATCATGAATCATGAATTGAATCATAAATTATGATTCATGAATCATGAACCCAATCATGAACTTTGAATCGAATCATGAATCATGAATCGAATCATGAATCTCGAATCATGAATTGAATCAAGAATCATGAATTAATTCATGAATTGAATCATAAATCATGAATCATGAATCGAATCATGAATCATGAATTATGAATCGAATCATGAATCATGAATTGAATCATGAATCATGAATCATGAATTGAATCATGAATCATGAATCGAATCATGAAGCATGAATTAAATCATGAATCATGAATTGAATCATGAATCATGAATTGCATCATGAATCATGAATTGAATCATGAATCATTAATCATGAATTAAATCATGAATCATGAATGAATCATGAATCATGAAATGAATCATGAATTGAATCATGAATCATGAATCATGAATTGAATCATGAATCATGAAATGAATCATGAGTTGAATCATGAATCATGAATCATGAATTGAATCATGAATCATGAAATGAATCATGAATTGAATCATGAATCATGAATCATGAATTGAATCATGAATCATGAATCATGATTTATGAATTGAATCATGAATCATGAATGATGATTCATGAATTGAATCATGAATCATGAATCAAATCATGAATCATTAATTAAATCATGAATCATGAATCGAATCATGAATCATGTATTGAATCATGAATCATGAATCGAATCATGAATCATGAATTGAATGATGAATCATGAATTGAATCATGAATCATGAATCGAATCATGAATCATGAATCATGAATTGAATCATGAATCATGAATCAAATCATGAATCATGAATTGAATCATGAATCATGAATCATGAATTGAATCTTGAATCATGAATCATGAATCATGAATCGAATCATGAATCATAAATTGAATCATGAATCATGAATTAAATCATGAATCATGAATCATGAATCATGAATTGAATCATGAATCATGAATTAAATCATGAATCATGAATCATGAATCATGAATTAAATCATGAATCATGATACATGAATTGAATCATGAATCATGAATCAAATCATGAATCATGAATTGAATCATGAATCATGAATCGAATTATTAATCATGAATCATGAATTGAATCATGAATCATGAATTGAATCATGAATTGAATCTTAAATCATGAATCATGAATCGAATCATGAATCATGAATCATGAATTGAATCATGAATCATGAATCATGAATTGAATCATGAATCGAATCATGAATCATGAACCATGAATTGAATCATGAATCATGAATTGAATCATAAATTGAATCATAAATCATAAGTCATGAATTGAATCATGAATCATGAATCGAATCATGAATCATGAATTGAATCATGAATCATGAATCATGAATCAAATCATGAATCATGAATCATGAATTGAATCATGAATCATGAATTGAATCATGAAACATGAATTGAATCATGAATCATGAATTGAATCATGAATCATGAATTGAATCATGAATCATGAATCATGAATTGAATCATGAATCATGAATCGAATCATGAATCATGAATCATGAATTGAATCATGAATCATGAATCAAATCATGAATCATGAATTGAATCATGAATCATGAATCATGAATTGAATCTTGAATCATGAATCATGAATCATGAATCGAATCATGAATCATAAATTGAATCATGAATCATGAATTAAATCATGAATCATGAATCATGAATCATGAATTGAATCATGAATCATGAATTAAATCATGAATCATGAATCATGAATCATGAATTAAATCATGAATCATGATACATGAATTGAATCATGAATCATGAATCAAATCATGAATCATGAATTGAATCATGAATCATGAATCGAATTATTAATCATGAATCATGAATTGAATCATGAATCATGAATTGAATCATGAATTGAATCTTAAATCATGAATCATGAATCGAATCATGAATCATGAATCATGAATTGAATCATGAATCATGAATCATGAATTGAATCATGAATCGAATCATGAATCATGAACCATGAATTGAATCATGAATCATGAATTGAATCATAAATTGAATCATAAATCATAAGTCATGAATTGAATCATGAATCATGAATCGAATCATGAATCATGAATTGAATCATGAATCATGAATCATGAATCGAATCATGAATCATGAATCATGAATTGAATCATGAATCATGAATTGAATCATGAAACATGAATTGAATCATGAATCATGAATTGAATCATGAATCATGAATTGCATCATGAATCATGAATTGAATCATGAATCATTAATCATGAATTTAATCATGAATCATGAAATGAATCATGAAACATGAAATAAATCATGAATTGAATCATGAATCATGAATTGAATCATAATTCATGAAATGAATCATGAATTGAATCATGAATCATGAATCATGAATTGAATCATAAATCATGAAATGAATCATGAATTGAATCATGAATCATGAAATGAATCATGAATTGAATCATGAATCATGAATCAAATCATGAATCATGAATTAAATCATGAATCATGAATTGAATCATGAATCATGAATCGAATCATGAATCATGAATCATGAATTGCATCATGAATCATCAATTGAATCATGAATTGAATCATAAATCATGAATCATCAATTTAATCATGAATCATGAATCGAATCATGAATCATGAATTGAATCATGAATCATGAATCATGAATCATGAATTGCATCATGAATCATTAATCATGAATTAAATCATGAATCATGAAATGAATCATGAATCATGAAATGAATCATGAATTGAATCATGAATCATGAATCATGAATTGAATCATGAATCATGAATTGAATCATGAATCATGAATTGAATCATAATTCATGAAATGAATCATGAATTGAATCATGAATCATGAATCATGAATTGAATCATGAATCATGAATTGAATCATGAATCATGAAATGAATCATGAATTAATTCATGAATCATGAATCAAATCATGAATCATGAATTAAATCATGAATCATGAATCAAATCATGAATCATAAATTGAATCATGAATCATCAATTGAATTATGAATTGGATCATAAATCATGAATCATCAATTTAATCATGAATCATGAATCGAATCATGAATCATGAATTGAATCATGAATCATGAATCATGAATCATGAATTGAATCATGAATCATGAATCATGAATCGAATCATGAATCATGAATTGAATCATGAATCATGAATCATGAATCATGAATTGAATCATGAATCATGAATCATGAATTGAATCATGAATCATGAATCGAATCATGAATCATGAATTAAATAATGAATTATGAATCAAATCATGAATCATGAATTGAATCATGAATCATGAATTGAATCATAAATTGAATCATAAATCATAAATCATGAATTGAATCATGAATCATGAATCATGAATCATGAATCATGAATCGAATCATGAATCATGAATCATGAATCGAATCATGAATCATGAAATGAATCATGAATTGAATCCTGAATTGAATCATAAATCATGAATCATGAATTGAATCATGATTTATGAATCGAATCATGAATCATGAATTGAATCATGAATCATGAATCATGAATCATGAATCATGAATCGAATCATGAATCATGAATTGAATCATGAATCATGAATCATGAATCATGAATTGAATCATGAATCATGAATCATGAATCATGAATCATGAATCGAATCATGAATCATGAATTGAATCATGAATCATGAATCATGAATCATGAATTGAATCATAAATTATGAATCATGAATCATGAACCCAATCATGAACTCTGAATCGAATCATGAATCATGAATCGAATCAGGAATCTCAAATCATGAATTGAATCAAGAATCATGAATTAATTCATGAATTGAATCATAAATCATGAATCATGAATCGAATCATGAATCATGAATTATGAATCGAATCATGAATCATGAATTGAATCATGAATCATGAATCATGACTTGAATCATGAATCATGAATCGAATCATGAAGCATGAATTAAATCATGAATCATGAATTGAATCATGAATCATGAATTGCATCATGAATCATGAATTGAATCATGAATCATTAATCATGAATTAAATCATGAATCATGAAATGAATCATGAATCATGAAATTAATCATGAATTGAATCATGAATCATGAATCATGAATTGAATCATGAATCATGAAATGAATCATGAGTTGAATCATGAATCATGAATCATGAATTGAATCATGAATCATGAAATGAATCATGAATTGAATCATGAATCACGAATCATGAATTGAATCATGAATCATGAATCATGATTTATGAATTGAATCATGAATCATGAATGATGATTCATGAATTGAATCATGAATCATGAATCAAATCATGAATCATTAATTAAATCATGAATCATGAATCGAATCATGAATCATGTATTGAATCATGAATCATGAATCATGAATCGAATCATGAATCATGAATTGAATGATGAATCATGAATTGAATCATGAATCATGAATCGAATCATGAATCATGAATTGAATCATGAATCATGAATCATGAATTGAATCATGAATCATGAATCATGAATTGAATCATGAATCATGAATCGAATCATGAATCATGAATCATGAATTGAATAATGAATCATGAATCAAATCATGAATCATGAATTGAATCATGAATCATGAATCATGAATTGAATCTTGAATCATGAATCATGAATCATGAATCGAATCATGAATCATAAATTGAATCATGAATCATGAATTAAATCATGAATCATGAATCATGAATCATGAATTGAATCATGAATCATGAATTAAATCATGAATCATGAATCATGAATCATGAATTAAATCATGAATCATGAATCATGAATTGAATCATGAATCATGAATCATGATACATGAATTGAATCATGAATCATGAATCAAATCATGAATCATGAATTGAATCATGAATCATGAATCGAATTATGAATCATGAATCATGAATTGAATCATGAATCATGAATTGAATCATGAATTGAATCTTAAATCATGAATCATGAATCGAATCATGAATCATGAATCATGAATTCAATCATGAATCATGAATCATGAATTGAATCATGAATCGAATCATGAATCATGAACCATGAATTGAATCATGAATCATGAATTGAATCATAAATTGAATCATAAATCATAAGTCATGAATTGAATCATGAATCATGATTCGAATCATGAATCATGAATTGAATCATGGATCATGAATCATGAATCGAATCATGAATCATGAATCATGAATTGAATCATGAAACATGAATTGAATCATGAATCATGAATTGCATCATGAATCATGAATTGAATCATGAATCATTAATCATGAATTAAATCATGAATCATGAAATGAATCATGAAACATGAAATAAATCATGAATTGAATCATGAATCATGAATTGAATCATAATTCATGAAATGAATCATGAATTGAATCATGAATCATGAATCATGAATTGAATCATGAATCATGAAATGAATCATGAATTGAATCATGAATCATGAAATGAATCATGAATTGAATCATGAATCATGAATCAAATCATGAATCATGAATCAAATCATGAATCATGAATTAAATCATGAATCATGAATTGAATCATGAATCATGAATCGAATCATGAATCATGAATCATGAATTGCATCATGAATCATCAATTGAATCATGAATTGAATCATAAATCATGAATCATCAATTTAATCATGAATCATGAATCGAATCATGAATCATGAATTGAATCATGAATCATGAATCATGAATCATGAATTGAATCATGAATCATGAATCATGAATCATGAATCGAATCATGAATTATGAATCATGAATCATGAATCGAATCATGAATCATGAATCGAATCATGAATTATGAATCGAAACATGAATCATGAATTGAATCATGAATCATGAATCATGAATTGAATCATGAATCATGAATCATGAATTGAATCATGAATCATGAATTGAATCATTAATCATGAATTGAATTATGAATTGAATCATAAATCATGAATCATGAATTGAATCATGAATCATGAATCGAATCATGAATCATGAATTGAATCATGAATCATGAATCATGAATCGAATCATGAATCATGAATTGAATCATGAATCATGAATTGAATCATGAATCATGAATCATGAATTGAATCATGAATCATGAATCATGAATTGAATCATGAATCATGAATCATGAATTGAATCATGAATCATGAATTGAATCATAAATTGAATCATAAATCATAAATCATGAATTGAATCATGAATCATGAATCGAATCATGAATCATGAATTGAATCGTGAATCATGAATCATGAATCATGAATCGAATCATGAATCATGAATCGAATCATGAATCATAATTCGAATCATGAATCATGAATCGAATCATGAATCATGAATCGAATCATGAATTATGAATCATGAATCATGAATCGAATCATGAATCATGAATCGAATCATGAATCATGAATCGAATCATGATTCATGAATTGAATCATGAATCATGAATTGAATCATGAATCATGAATCATGAATCATGAATTGAATCATGAAACATGAATCATAAATTGAATCATGAATCATGAATTAAATCATGAATCATGAATCATGAATCATGAATTGAATCATGAATCATGAATTAAATCATGAATCATGAATCATGAATCATGAATTAAATCATGAATCATGAATCATGAATTGAATCATGAATCATGAATCATGATACATGAATTGAATCATGAATCATGAATCAAATCATGAATCATGAATTGAATCATGAATCATGAATCGAATTATGAATCATGAATCATGAATTGAATCATGAATCATGAATTGAATCATGAATCGAATCTTAAATCATGAATCATGAATCGAATCATGAATCATGAATCATGAATTCAATCATGAATCATGAATCATGAATTGAATCATGAATCATGAACCATGAATTGAATCATGAATCATGAATTGAATCATAAATTGAATCATAAATCATAAGTCATGAATTGAATCATGAATCATGATTCGAATCATGAATCATGAATTGAATCATGAATCATGAATCATGAATCGAATCATGAATCATGAATCATGAATTGAATCATGAATCATGAATTGAATCATGAATCATGAATTGCATCATGAATCATGAATTGAATCATGAATCATTAATCATGAATTAAATCATGAATCATGAAATGAATCATGAAACATGAAATAAATCATGAATTGAATCATGAATCATGAATTGAATCATAATTCATGAAATGAATCATGAATTGAATCATGAATCATGAATCATGAATTGAATCATGAATCATGAAATGTATCATGAATTGAATCATGAATCATGAAATGAATCATGAATTGAATCATGAATCATGAATCAAATCATGAATCATGAATTAAATCATGAATCATGAATTGAATCATGAATCATGAATCGAATCATGAATCATGAATCATGAATTGCATCATGAATCATCAATTGAATCATGAATTGAATCATAAATCATGAATCATCAATTTAATCATGAATCATGAATCGAATCATGAATCATGAATTGAATCATGAATCATGAATCATGAATCATGAATTGAATCATGAATCATGAATCATGAATCATGAATCGAATCATGAATTATGAATCATGAATCATGAATCGAATCATGAATCATGAATCGAATCATGAATTATGAATCGAAACATGAATCATGAATTGAATCATGAATCATGAATCATGAATTGAATCATGAATCATGAATCATGAATTGAATCATGAATCATGAATTGAATCATTAATCATGAATTGAATTATGAATTGAATCATAAATCATGAATCATGAATTGAATCATGAATCATGAATCGAATCATGAATCATGAATTGAATCATGAATCATGAATCATGAATCGAATCATGAATCATGAATTGAATCATGAATCATGAATTGAATCATGAATCATGAATCATGAATCATGAATTGAATCATGAATCATGAATCATGAATTGAATCATGAATCATGAATCATGAATTGAATCATGAATCATGAATTGAATCATAAATTGAATCATAAATCATAAATCATGAATTGAATCATGAATCATGAATCGAATCATGAATCATGAATTGAATCGTGAATCATGAATCATGAATCGAATCATGAATCATGAATCGAATCATGAATCATAATTCGAATCATGAATCATGAATCGAATCATGAATCATGAATCGAATCATGAATTATGAATCATGAATCATGAATCGAATCATGAATCATGAATCGAATCATGAATCATGAATCGAATCATGAATCATGAATTGAATCATGAATCATCAATTGAATCATGAATCATGAATCATGAATCATGAATTGAATCATGAAACATGAATCATGAATTGAATCATGAATCATGAATTGAATCATAAATTGAATCATAAATCATAAATCATGAATTGAATCATGAATCATGAATTGAATCATAAATTGAATCATAAATCATAAATCATGAATTGAATCATGAATCATGAATTGAATCATAAATTGAATCATAAATCATGAATCATGAATTGAATCATGAATCATGAATCGAATCATGAATCATGAATTGAATCATGAATCATGAATCGAATCATGAATCATGAATTGAATCGTGAATCATGAATCATGAATCAAGAATCGAATCATGAATCATGAATTGAATCATGAATCATGAATTGAATCATGAATCATGAATCGAATCATGAATCATGAATCGAATCATGAATTATGAATCATGAATCGAATCATGAATCATGAATCGAATCATGAATCATGAATCGAATCATGAATTATGAATCGAAACATGAATCATGATTTGAATCATGAATCATGAATCATGAAATGAATCAAGAATCATGAATCGAATCATGAATCATGAATAATGAATCGAATCATGAATCATAAAATGAATCATGAATCATGAAACGAATCATAAATCATTAATCATGAATCGAATCATGAATCATGAATTGAATCATGAATCATGAATTGAATCATAAATCATGAATTGAATCATGAATCATGAATTGAATTATAAATCATGAATTGAATCATGAATCATGAATTGAATCATGATTTGAATCATGAATCATGAATTGAATCATGAATCATGAAGCATGAATTGAATCATGAATCATGAATCAAATCATGAATCTCGAATCATGAATTGAATCATGAATCATGAATTTAATCATGAATGAAATCATAAATCATGAATCATGAATTGAATCATGAATTGAATCATAAATCATGAATCACGAATTGAATCATGAATCATAAATCGAATCATGAATCATGAATTGAATCATGAATCATGAATCGAATCATGAATCATGAATTGAATCATGAATCATGAATTGAATCATGAATTAGGAATCGAATCATGAATCATGAATCATGAATTGAATCATGAATCATCAATTGAATCATGAATTGAATCATAAATCATGAATCATCAATTGAATCATGAATCATGAATCATGAATTGAATCATGAATCATGAATCATGAATCATGAATCGAATCATGAATTATGAATCATGAATCATGAATCGAATCATGAATCATGAATCGAATCATGAATTATGAATCGAAACATGAATCATGATTTGAATCATGAATCATGAATCATGAATCGAATCATGAATCATGAATTGAATCATGAATCATGAATTGAATCATGAATCATGAATCATGAATTGAATCATGAATCATGAATTGAATCATTAATCATGAATATAATCATGAATTGAATCATAAATCATGAATCATGAATTGAATCATGAATCATGAATCGAATCATGAATCATGAATTGAATCATGAATCATGAATCGAATCATGAATCATGAACTGAATCATGAATCATGAATTGAATCATGAATCATGAATCATGAATTGAATCATGAATCATGAATCATGAATTAAATCATGAATCATGAATTGAATCATAAATTGAATCATAAATCATAAATCATGAATTGAATCATGAATCATGAATCGAATCATGAATCATGAATTGAATCGTGAATCATGAATCATGAATCAAGAATCGAATCATGAATCATGAATTGAATCATGAATCATGAATCGAATCATGAATCATGAATCGAATCATGAATCATGAATCGAATCATGAATTATGAATCATGAATCATGAATCGAATCATGAATCATGAATCGAATCATGAATCATGAATCGAATCATGAATCATGAATTGAATCATGAATCATAATTTGAATCATGAATCATGAATCATGAATTGAATCATGAATCATGAATCATGAATTGAATCATGAATCATGAATTGAATCATAAATTGAATCATAAATCATAAATCATGAATTGAATCATGAATCGAATCATGAATCATGAATTGAATCATGAATCATGAATCATGAATCAAGAATCGAATCATGAATCATGAATTGAATCATGAATCATGAATTGAATCATGAATCATGAATCAAATCATGAATCATGAATCGAATCATGAATTATGAATCATGAATCATGAATCGAATCATGAATCATAAATCGAATCATGAATTATGGATCGAAACATGAATCATGATTTGAATCATGAATCATGAAATGAATCAAGAATCATGAATCGAATCATGAATAATGAATCGAATCATGAATCATGAAATGAATCATGAATCATGAAATGAATCATAAATCATTAATCATGAATCGAATCATGAATCATGAATTGAATCATGAATCATGAATTGAATCATAAATCATGAATTGAATCATGAATCATGAATTGAATCATAAATCATGAATTGAATCATGAATCATGAATTGAATCATGATTTGAATCATGAATCATGAATTGAATCATGAATCATGAAGCATGAATTGTATCATCAATCATGAATCAAATCATGAATCTCGAATCATGAATTGAATAATGAATCATGAATTTAATCATGAATTAAATCATAAATCATGAATCATGAATTGAATCATGAATTGAATCATAAATCATGAATCATGAATTGAATCATGAATCATGAATCGAATCATGAATCATCAATTGAATCATGAATCATGAATCATGAATCATGAATCGAATCATGAATCATGAATTGAATCATGAATCATGAATTGAATCATGAATCATGAATCATGAATTGAATCATGAATCATGAATTGAATCATTAATCATGAATATAATCATGAATTGAATCATAAATCATGAATCATGAATTGAATCATGAATCATGAATCGAATCATGAATCATGAATTGAATCATGAATCATGAATCGAATCATGAATCATGAACTGAATCATGAATCATGAATTGAATCATGAATCATGAATCATGAATCATGAATTGAATCATGAATCATGAATCATGAATTGAATCATGAATCATGAATTGAATCATAAATTGAATCATAAATCATAAATCATGAATTGAATCATGAATCATGAATCGAATCATGAATCATGAATTGAATCGTGAATCATGAATCATGAATCAAGAATCGAATCATGAATCATGAATTGAATCATGAATCATGAATCGAATCATGAATCATGAATCGAATCATGAATTATGAATCATGAATCATGAATCGAATCATGAATCATGAATCGAATCATGAATCATGAATCGAATCATGAATCATGAATTGAATCATGAATCATGAATTGAATCATGAATCATGAATCATGAATTGAATCATGAATCATGAATCATGAATTGAATCATAAATCATGAATTGAATCATAAATTGAATCATAAATCATAAATCATGAATTGAATCATGAATCGAATCATGAATCAAGAATTGAATCGTGAATCATGAATCATGAATCAAGAATCGAATCATGAATCATTAATTGAATCATGAATCATGAATTGAATCATGAATCATGAATCAAATCATGAATCATGAATCGAATCATGAATTATGAATCATGAATCATGAATCGAATCATGAATCATGAATCGAATCATGAATTATGAATCGAAACATGAATCATGATTTGAATCATGAATCATGAAATGAATCAAGAATCATGAATCGAATCATAAATCATTAATCATGAATCGAATCATGAATCATGAATTGAATCATGAATCATGAATTGAATCATAAATCATGAATTGAATCATGAATCATGAATTGAATCATAAATCATGAATTGAATCATGAATCATGAATTGAATCATGATTTGAATCATGAATCATGAATTGAATCATGAATCATGAAGCATGAATTGTATCATGAATCATGAATCAAATCATGAATCTCGAATCATGAATTGAATAATGAATCATGAATTTAATCATGAATTGAATCATAAATCATGAATCATGAATTGAATCATGAATTGAATCATTAATCATGAATCATGAATTGAATCATGAATCATAAATCGAATCATGAATCATGAATTAAATCATGAATCATGAATCGAATCATGAATCATGAATCGAATCATGAATCATGAATTGAATCATGAATCATGAATCATGAATTGAATCATGAATTGAATCATAAATCATGAATCATGAATTGAATCATGAATCATAAATCGAATCATGAATCATGAATTGAATCATGAATCATGAATCGAATCATGAATCATGAATCGAATCATGAATCATGAATTGAATCATGAATCATGAATTAAATCATGAATCATAAATCATGAATTAAATCATGAATCATGAATCGAATCATGAAACATGAATTGAATCATAAATCATGACTTGAATCATGAATCATGAATTGCATCATGAATCATGAATTGCATCATGAATCATTAATCATGAATTAAATCATGAATCATGAAATGAATCATGAATCATGAAATGAATCATGAATCATGAAATGAATCATGAATTGAATCATGAATCATGAATTGAATCATGAATCATGAATTGATTCACGAATCATGAATTGAATCATGAATCATGAATCATGAATTGAATCATGAATCATGAATCATGAATTGAATCATGAATCATGAATCATGAATTGAATCATGAATCATGAATTGAATCATAAATTGAATCATAAATCATAAATCATGAATTGAATCATGAATCATGAATCGAATCATGAATCATGAATTGAATCGTGAATCATGAATCATGAATCAAGAATCGAATCATGAATCATGAATTGAATCATGAATCATGAATTGAATCATGAATCATGAATCGAATCATGAATCATGAATCGAATCATGAATTATGAATCATGAATCGAATCATGAATCATGAATCGAATCATGAATTATGAATCGAAACATGAATCATGATTTGAATCATGAATCATGAAATGAATCAAGAATCATGAATCGAATCATGAATCATGAATAATGAATCGAATCATGAATCATGAAATGAATCATGAATCATGAAATGAATCATAAATCATTAATCATGAATCGAATCATGAATCATGAATTGAATCATAAATCATGAATTGAATCATGAATCATGAATTGAATCATGATTTGAATCATGAATCATGAATTGAATCATGAATCATGAAGCATGAATTGAATCTGGAATCATGAATCAAATCATGAATCTCGAATCATGAATTGAATCATGAATCATGAATTTAATCATGAATTGAATCATAAATCATGAATCATGAATTGATTCATCAATTGAATCATAAATCATGAATCATGAATTGAATCATGAATCATAAATCGAATCATGAATCATGAATTGAATCATGAATCATGAATCGAATCATGAATCATTAATTGAATCATGAATCATGAATCATGAATTGAATCATGAATCATGAATCGAATCATGAAACATGTATTGAATCATGAGTCATGAATTGAATCATGAATCATGAATTGCATCATGAATCATGAATTGCATCATGAATCATTAATCATGAATTAAATCATGAATCATGAAATGAATCATGAATCATGAAATGAATCATGAATCATGAATTGAATCATGAATCATGAATCATGAATCATGAATTGAATCATGAATCATGAATTGAATCATGAATCATGAATTGAATCATAATTCATGAAATGAATCATGAATTGAATCATGAATCATGAATCATGAATTGAATCATGAATCATGAATTGAATCATGAATCATGAAATGAATCATGAATTGAATCATGAATCAAATCATGAATCATGAATTAAATCATGAATCATGAATCAAATCATGAATCATGAATCATGAATTGAATCATGAATCATCAATTGAATCATGAATTGGATCATAAATCATGAATCATCAATTTAATCATGAATCATGAATCGAATCATGAATCATGAATTGAATCATGAATCATGAATCATGAATCATGAATCATGAATCATGAATCATGAATTGAATCATGAATCATGAATCATGAATCATGAATCGAATCATGAAACATGAATTAAATCATGAATCATGAATTGAATCATGAATCATTAATTAAATCATGAATCATGAATTGAATCATGAATCATTAATTGCATCATGAATCATGAATTGAATCATGAATCATGAAATGAATCATGAATCATGAAATGAATCATGAATCATGAAATGAATCATGAAATGAATCATGAATCATGAATTGAATCATTAATCATGAATATAATCATGAATTGAATCATAAATCATGAATCATGAATTGAATCATGAATCATGAATCGAATCATGAATCATGAATTGAATCATGAATCATGAATCGAATCATGAATCATGAACTGAATCATGAATCATGAATTGAATCATGAATCATGAATCATGAATTATGAATTGAATCATGAATCATGAATCATGAATTGAATCATGAATCATGAATTGAATCATAAATTGAATCATAAATCATAAATCATGAATTGAATCATGAATCATGAATCGAATCATGAATCATGAATTGAATCGTGAATCATGAATCATGAATCAAGAATCGAATCATGAATCATGAATTGAATCATGAATCATGAATCGAATCATGAATCATGAATCGAATCATGAATCATGAATCGAATCATGAATTATGAATCATGAATCGAATCATGAATCATGAATCGAATCATGAATCATGAATCGAATCATGAATCATGAATTGAATCATGAATCATGAATTGAATCATGAATCATGAATCATGAATTGAATCATGAATCATGAATCATGAATTGAATCATGAATCATGAATTGAATCATATATTGAATCATAAATCATAAATCATGAATTGAATCATGAATCGAATCATGAATCATGAATTGAATCGTGAATCGTGAATCATGAATCAAGAATCGAATCATGAATCATGAATTGAATCATGAATCATGAATTGAATCATGAATCATGAATCAAATCATGAATCATGAATCGAATCATGAATTATGAATCATGAATCATGAATCGAATCATGAATCATGAATCGAATCATGAATTATGAATCGAAACATGAATCATGATTGGAATCATGAATCAAGAAATGAATCAAGAATCATGAATCGAATCATGAATCATGAATAATGAATCGAATCATGAATCATGAAATGAATCATGAATCATGAAATGAATCATAAATCATTAATCATGAATCGAATCATGAATCATGAATTCAATCATGAATCATGAATTGAATCATAAATCATGAATTGAATCATGAATCATGAATTGAATCATAAATCATGAATTGAATCATGAATCATGAATTGAATCATGATTTGAATCATGAATCATGAATTGAATCATGAATCATGAAGCATGAATTGTATCATGAATCATGAATCAAATCATGAATCTCGAATCATGAATTGAATCATGAATCATGAATTTAATCATGAATTGAATCATAAATCATGAATCATGAATTGAATCATGAATTGAATCATAAATCATGAATCATGAATTGAATCATGAATCATAAATCGAATCATGAATCATGAATTAAATCATGAATCATGAATCGAATCATGAATCATGAATCGAATCATGAATCATGAATTGAATCATGAATCATGAATCATGAATTGAATCATGAATTGAATCATAAATCATGAATCATGAATTGAATCATGAATCATAAATCGAATCATGAATCATGAATTGAATCATGAATCATGAATCGAATCATGAATCATGAATCGAATCATGAATCATGAATTGAATCATGAATCATGAATTAAATCATGAATCATAAATCATGAATTAAATCATGAATCATGAATCGAATCATGAAACATGAATTGAATCATAAATCATGAATTGAATCATGAATCATGAATTGCATCATGAATCATGAATTGCATCATGAATCATTAATCATGAATTAAATCATGAATCATGAAATGAATCATGAATCATGAAATGAATCATGAATCATGAAATGAATCATGAATTGAATCATGAATCATGAATCATGAATTGAATCATGAATCATGAATTGATTCACGAATCATGAATTGAATCATGAATCATGAATCATGAATTGAATCATGAATCATGAATCATGAATTGAATCATGAATCATCAATCAAGAATCGAATCATGAATCATGAATTGAATCATGAATCATGAATTGAATCATGAATCATGAATCGAATCATGAATCATGAATCGAATCATGAATTATGAATCATGAATCGAATCATGAATCATGAATCGAATCATGAATTATGAATCGAAACATGAATCATGATTTGAATCATGAATCATGAATCATGAAATGAATCATAAATCATGAATCAAATCATGAATCATGAATAATGAATCGAATCATGAATCATGAAATGAATCATGAATCATGAAATGAATCATAAATCATTAATCATGAATCGAATCATGAATCATGAATTGAATCATAAATCATGAATTGAATCATGAATCATGAATTGAATCATGATTTGAATCATGAATCATGAATTGAATCATGAATCATGAAGCATGAATTGAATCATGAATCATGAATCAAATCATGAATCTCGAATCATGAATTGAATCATGAATCATGAATTTAATCATGATTTGAATCATAAATCATGAATCATGAATTGATTCATGAATTGAATCATAAATCAAGAATCATGAATTGAATCATGAATCATAAATCGAATCATGAATCATGAATTGAATCATGAATCATGAATCGAATCATGAATCATTAATTGAATCATGAATCATGAATCATGAATTGAATCATGAATCATGAATCGAATCATGAAACATGAATTGAATCATGAGTCATGAATTGAATCATGAATCATGAATTGCATCATGAATCATGAATTGCATCATGAATCATTAATCATGAATTAAATCATGAATCATGAAATGAATCATGAATCATGAAATGAATCATGAATTGAATCATGAATCATGAATCATGAATTGAATCATGAATCATGAATTGAATCATGAATCATGAATTGAATCATAATTCATGAAATGAATCATGAATTGAATCATGAATCATGAATCATGAATTGAATCATGAATCATGAATTGAATCATGAATCATGAAATGAATCATGAATTGAATCATGAATCATGAATCAAATCATGAATCATGAATTAAATCATGAATCATGAATCAAATCATGAATCATGAATCATGAATTGAATCATGAATCATCAATTGAATCATGAATTGGATCATAAATCATGAATCATCAATTTAATCATGAATCATGAATCGAATCATGAATCATGAATTGAATCATGAATCATGAATCATGAATCATGAATTGAATCATGAATCATGAATCATGAATCATGAATCGAATCATGAAACATGAATTAAATCATGAATCATGAATTGAATCATGAATCATGAATTGCATCATGAATCATGAATTGAATCATGAATCATGAAATGAATCATGAATCATGAAATGAATCATGAATCATGAAATGAATCATGAAATGAATCATGAATCATGAATCATAAATCATGAATCATGAATTGAATCATGAATCATGAATTGAATCATGAATCATGAAATGAATCATGAAATGAATCATGAATCATGAATCATAAATCATGAATCATGAATTGAATCATGAATCATGAATTGAATCATGAATCATGAATCATGAATCATGAATTGAATCATGAATCATGAATTGAATCATGAATCATGAATTGAATCATGAATCATGAATCATGAATCATGAATCATGAATTGAATCATGAATCATGAATCATGAATTGAATCATGAATCATGAATTGAATCATAAATTGAATCATAAATCATAAATCATGAATTGAATCATGAATCATGAATCGAATCATGAATCATGAATTGAATCGTGAATCATGAATCATGAATCATGAATTGAATCATGAATCATGAATTGAATCGTGAATCATGAATCATGAATTGAATCATGAATCATGAATCATGAATCATGAATTGAATCATGAATCATGAATTGAATCGTGAATCATGAATCATGAATTGAATCATGAATCATGAATCATGAATTGAATCATGAATCATGAATTGAATCATGAATCATGAATTGAATCATAATTCATGAAATGAATCATGAATTGAATCATGAATCATGAATCATGAATTGAATCATGAATCATGAATTGAATCATGAATCATGAAATGAATCATGAATTGAATCATGAATCATGAATCAAATCATGAATCATGAATTAAATCATGAATCATGAATCAAATCATGAATCATGAATCATGAATTGAATCATGAATCATCAATTGAATTATGAATTGGATCATAAATCATGAATCATCAATTTAATCATGAATCATGAATCGAATCATGAATCATGAATTGAATCATGAATCATGAATCATGAATCATGAATTGAATCATGAATCATGAATCATGAATCGAATCATGAATCATGAATTGAATCATGAATCATGAATCATGAATCATGAATTGAATCATGAATCATGAATCATGAATTGAATCATGAATCATGAATTAAATAATGAATTATGAATCAAATCATGAATCATGAATTGAATCATGAATCATGAATTGAATCATAAATTGAATCATAAATCATAAATCATGAATTGAATCATGAATCATGAATCATGAATCATGAATCGAATCATGAATCATGAAATGAATCATGAATTAAATCCTGAATTGAATCATAAATCATGAATCATGAATTAATTAATGATTTATGAATCGAATCATGAATCATGAATTGAATCATGAATCATGAATCATGAATCATGAATCGAATCATGAATCATGAATTGAATCATGAATCATGAATTGAATCATGAATCATGAATCATGAATCATGAATTGAATCATAAATTATGATTCATGAATCATGAACCCAATCATGAACTTTGAATCGAATCATGAATCATGAATCGAATCATGAATCTCGAATCATGAATTGAATCAAGAATCATGAATTAATTCATGAATTGAATCATAAATCATGAATCATGAATTGAATCATGAATCATGAATCATGAATTGAATCATGAATCATGAATCGAATCATGAAGCATGAATTAAATCATGAATCATGAATTGAATCATGAATCATGAATTGCATCATGAATCATGAATTGAATCATGAATCATTAATCATGAATTAAATCATGAATCATGAATGAATCATGAATCATGAAATGAATCATGAATTGAATCATGAATCATGAATCATGAATTGAATCATGAATCATGAAATGAATCATGAGTTGAATCATGAATCATGAATCATGAATTGAATCATGAATCATGAAATGAATCATGAATTGAATCATGAATCATGAATCATGAATTGAATCATGAATCATGATTTATGAATTGAATCATGAATCATGAATGATGATTCATGAATTGAATCATGAATCATGAATCAAATCATGAATCATTAATTAAATCATGAATCATGAATCGAATCATGAATCATGTATTGAATCATGAATCATGAATCGAATCATGAATCATGAATTGAATGATGAATCATGAATTGAATCATGAATCATGAATCGAATCATGAATCATGAATTGAATCATGAATCATGAATCATGAATTGAATCATGAATCATGAATCATGAATTGAATCATGAATCATGAATCGAATCATGAATCATGAATCATGAATCATGAATTGAATCATGAATCATGAATCAAATCATGAATCATGAATTGAATCATGAATCATGAATCATGAATTGAATCTTGAATCATGAATCATGAATCATGAATCGAATCATGAATCATAAATTGAATCATGAATCATGAATTAAATCATGAATCATGAATCATGAATCATGAATTGAATCATGAATCATGAATTAAATCATGAATCATGAATCATGAATCATGAATTAAATCATGAATCATGATACATGAATTGAATCATGAATCATGAATCAAATCATGAATCATGAATTGAATCATGAATCATGAATCGAATTATTAATCATGAATCATGAATTGAATCATGAATCATGAATTGAATCATGAATTGAATCTTAAATCATGAATCATGAATCGAATCATGAATCATGAATCATGAATTCAATCATGAATCATGAATCATGAATTGAATCATGAATCGAATCATGAATCATGAACCATGAATTGAATCATGAATCATGAATTGAATCATAAATTGAATCATAAATCATAAGTCATGAATTGAATCATGAATCATGAATCGAATCATGAATCATGAATTGAATCATGAATCATGAATCATGAATCGAATCATGAATCATGAATCATGAATTGAATCATGAATCATGAATTGAATCATGAAACATGAATTGAATCATGAATCATGAATTGAATCATGAATCATGAATTGCATCATGAATCATGAATTGAATCATGAATCATTAATCATGAATTTAATCATGAATCATGAAATGAATCATGAAACATGAAATAAATCATGAATTGAATCATGAATCATGAATTGAATCATAATTCATGAAATGAATCATGAATTGAATCATGAATCATGAATCATGAATTGAATCATAAATCATGAAATGAATCATGAATTGAATCATGAATCATGAAATGAATCATGAATTGAATCATGAATCATGAATCAAATCATGAATCATGAATTAAATCATGAATCATGAATTGAATCATGAATCATGAATCGAATCATGAATCATGAATCATGAATTGCATCATGAATCATCAATTGAATCATGAATTGAATCATAAATCATGAATCATCAATTTAATCATGAATCATGAATCGAATCATGAATCATGAATTGAATCATGAATCATGAATCATGAATCATGAATTGCATCATGAATCATTAATCATGAATTAAATCATGAATCATGAAATGAATCATGAATCATGAAATGAATCATGAATTGAATCTTGAATCATGAATCATGAATTGAATCATGAATCATGAATTGAATCATGAATCATGAATTGAATCATAATTCATGAAATGAATCATGAATTGAATCATGAATCATGAATCATGAATTGAATCATGAATCATGAATTGAATCATGAATCATGAAATGAATCATGAATTAATTCATGAATCATGAATCAAATCATGAATCATGAATTAAATCATGAATCATGAATCAAATCATGAATCATAAATTGAATCATGAATCATCAATTGAATTATGAATTGGATCATAAATCATGAATCATCAATTTAATCATGAATCATGAATCGAATCATGAATCATGAATTGAATCATGAATCATGAATCATGAATTGAATCATGAATCATGAATCATGAATCGAATCATGAATCATGAATTGAATCATGAATCATGAATCATGAATCATGAATTGAATCATGAATCATGAATCATGAATTGAATCATGAATCATGAATCGAATCATGAATCATGAATTAAATAATGAATTATGAATCAAATCATGAATCATGAATCATGAATTGAATCATGAATCATGAATTGAATCATAAATTGAATCATAAATCATAAATCATGAATTGAATCATGAATCATGAATCATGAATCATGAATCATGAATCGAATCATGAATCATGAATCATGAATCGAATCATGAATCATGAAATGAATCATGATTTGAATCCTGAATTGAATCATAAATCATGAATCATGAATTGAATCATGATTTATGAATCGAATCATGAATCATGAATTGAATCATGAATCATGAATCATGAATCATGAATCATGAATCGAATCATGAATCATGAATTGAATCATGAATCATGAATCATGAATCATGAATTGAATCATAAATTATGAATCATGAATCATGAACCCAATCATGAACTCTGAATCGAATCATGAATCATGAATCGAATCATGAATCTCAAATCATGAATTGAATCAAGATTCATGAATTAATTCATGAATTGAATCATAAATCATGAATCATGAATCGAATCATGAATCATGAATTATGAATCGAATCATGAATCATGAATTGAATCATGAATCATGAATCATGAATTGAATCATGAATCATGAATCGAATCATGAAGCATGAATTAAATCATGAATCATGAATTGAATCATGAATCATGAATTGCATCATGAATCATGAATTGAATCATGAATCATTAATCATGAATTAAATCATGAATCATGAAATGAATCATGAATCATGAAATGAATCATGAATTGAATCATGAATCATGAATCATGAATTGAATCATGAATCATGAAATGAATCATGAGTTGAATCATGAATCATGAATCATGAATTGAATCATGAATTGAATCATGAATCACGAATCATGAATTGAATCATGAATCATGAATCATGATTTATGAATTGAATCATGAATCATGAATGATGATTCATGAATTGAATCATGAATCATGAATCAAATCATGAATCATTAATTAAATCATGAATCATGAATCGAATCATGAATCATGTATTGAATCATGAATCATGAATCATGAATTGAATGATGAATCATGAATTGAATCATGAATCATGAATCGAATCATGAATCATGAATTGAATCATGAATCATGAATCATGAATTGAATCATGAATCATGAATCATGAATTGAATCATGAATCATGAATCGAATCATGAATCATGAATCATGAATTGAATAATGAATCATGAATCAAATCATGAATCATGAATTGAATCATGAATCATGAATCATGAATTGAATCTTGAATCATGAATCATGAATCATGAATCGAATCATGAATCATAAATTGAATCATGAATCATGAATTAAATCATGAATCATGAATCATGAATCATGAATTGAATCATGAATCATGAATTAAATCATGAATCATGAATCATGAATCATGAATTAAATCATGAATCATGAATCATGAATTGAATCATGAATCATGAATCATGATACATGAATTGAATCATGAATCATGAATCAAATCATGAATCATGAATTGAATCATGAATCATGAATCGAATTATGAATCATGAATCATGAATTGAATCATGAATCATGAATTGAATCATGAATTGAATCTTAAATCATGAATCATGAATCGAATCATGAATCATGAATCATGAATTCAATCATGAATCATGAATCATGAATTGAATCATGAATCGAATCATGAATCATGAACCATGAATTGAATCATGAATCATGAATTGAATCATAAATTGAATCATAAATCATAAGTCATGAATTGAATCATGAATCATGATTCGAATCATGAATCATGAATTGAATCATGAATCATGAATCATGAATCGAATCATGAATCATGAATCATGAATTGAATCATGAAACATGAATTGAATCATGAATCATGAATTGAATCATGAATCATGAATTGCATCATGAATCATGAATTGAATCATGAATCATTAATCATGAATTAAATCATGAATCATGAAATGAATCATGAAACATGAAATAAATCATGAATTGAATCATGAATCATGAATTGAATCATAATTCATGAAATGAATCATGAATTGAATCATGAATCATGAATCATGAATTGAATCATGAATCATGAAATGAATCATGAATTGAATCATGAATCATGAAATGAATCATGAATTGAATCATGAATCATGAATCAAATCATGAATCATGAATTAAATCATGAATCATGAATTGAATCATGAATCATGAATCGAATCATGAATCATGAATCATGAATTGCATCATGAATCATCAATTGAATCATGAATTGAATCATAAATCATGAATCATCAATTTAATCATGAATCATGAATCGAATCATGAATCATGAATTGAATCATGAATCATGAATCATGAATCATGAATTGAATCATGAATCATGAATCATGAATCATGAATCGAATCATGAATTATGAATCATGAATCGAATCATGAATCATGAATCGAATCATGAATTATGAATCGAAACATGAATCATGAATTGAATCATGAATCATGAATCATGAATTGAATCATGAATCATGAATCATGAATTGAATCATGAATCATGAATTGAATCATTAATCATGAATTGAATTATGAATTGAATCATAAATCATGAATCATGAATTGAATCATGAATCATGAATCGAATCATGAATCATGAATTGAATCATGAATCATGAATCATGAATCGAATCATGAATCATGAATTGAATCATGAATCATGAATTGAATCATGAATCATGAATCATGAATCATGAATTGAATCATGAATCATGAATCATGAATTGAATCATGAATCATGAATTGAATCATAAATTGAATCATAAATCATAAATCATGAATTGAATCATGAATCATGAATCGAATCATGAATCATGAATTGAATCGTGAATCATGAATCATGAATCATGAATCGAATCATGAATCATGAATCGAATCATGAATCATAATTCGAATCATGAATCATGAATCGAATCATGAATCATGAATCGAATCATGAATTATGAATCATGAATCATGAATCGAATCATGAATCATGAATCGAATCATGAATCATGAATCGAATCATGAATCATGAATTGAATCATGAATCATGAATTGAATCATGAATCATGAATCATGAATCATGAATTGAATCATGAAACATGAATCATGAATTGAATCATGAATCATGAATTGAATCATAAATTGAATCATAAATCATAAATCATGAATTGAATCATGAATCATGAATTGAATCATAAATTGAATCATAAATCATAAATCATGAATTGAATCATGAATCATGAATTGAATCATAAATTGAATCATAAATCATGAATCATGAATTGAATCATGAATCATGAATCGAATCATGAATCATGAATTGAATCATGAATCATGAATCGAATCATGAATCATGAATTGAATCGTGAATCATGAATCATGAATCAAGAATCGAATCATGAATCATGAATTGAATCATGAATCATGAATTGAATCATGAATCATGAATCGAATCATGAATCATGAATCGAATCATGAATTATGAATCATGAATCGAATCATGAATCATGAATCGAATCATGAATCATGAATCGAATCATGAATTATGAATCGAAACATGAATCATGATTTGAATCATGAATCATGAATCATGAAATGAATCAAGAATCATGAATCGAATCATGAATCATGAATAATGAATCGAATCATGAATTATAAAATGAATCATGAATCATGAAACGAATCATAAATCATTAATCATGAATCGAATCATGAATCATGAATTGAATCATGAATCATGAATTGAATCATAAATCATGAATTGAATCATGAATCATGAATTGAATTATAAATCATGAATTGAATCATGAATCATGAATTGAATCATGATTTGAATCATGAATCATGAATTGAATCATGAATCATGAAGCATGAATTGAATCATGAATCATGAATCAAATCATGAATCTCGAATCATGAATTGAATCATGAATCATGAATTTAATCATGAATGAAATCATAAATCATGAATCATGAATTGAATCATGAATTGAATCATAAATCATGAATCACGAATTGAATCATGAATCATAAATCGAATCATGAATCATGAATTGAATCATGAATCATGAATCGAATCATGAATCATGAATTGAATCATGAATCATGAATTGAATCATGAATTAGGAATCGAATCATGAATCATGAATCATGAATTGAATCATGAATCATGAATTGAATCATTAATCATGAATATAATCATGAATTGAATCATAAATCATGAATCATGAATTGAATCATGAATCATGAATCGAATCATGAATCATGAATTGAATCATGAATCATGAATCGAATCATGAATCATGAACTGAATCATGAATCATGAATTGAATCATGAATCATGAATCATGAATTGAATCATGAATCATGAATTAAATCATGAATCATGAATTGAATCATAAATTGAATCATAAATCATAAATCATGAATTGAATCATGAATCATGAATCGAATCATGAATCATGAATTGAATCGTGAATCATGAATCATGAATCAAGAATCGAATCATGAATCATGAATTGAATCATGAATCATGAATTGAATCATGAATCATGAATCAAATCATGAATCATGAATCGAATCATGAATTATGAATCATGAATCATGAATCGAATCATGAATCATGAATCGAATCATGAATTATGGATCGAAACATGAATCATGATTTGAATCATGAATCATGAAATGAATCAAGAATCATGAATCGAATCATGAATCATGAATAATGAATCGAATCATGAATCATGAAATGAATCATGAATCATGAAATGAATCATAAATCATTAATCATGAATCGAATCATGAATCATGAATTGAATCATGAATCATGAATTGAATCATAAATCATGAATTGAATCATGAATCATGAATTGAATCATAAATCATGAATTGAATCATGAATCATGAATTGAATCATGATTTGAATCATGAATCATGAATTGAATCATGAATCATGAAGCATGAATTGTATCATGAATCATGAATCAAATCATGAATCTCGAATCATGAATTGAATAATGAATCATGAATTTAATCATGAATTAAATCATAAATCATGAATCATGAATTGAATCATGAATTGAATCATAAATCATGAATCATGAATTGAATCATGAATCATGAATCGAATCATGAATCATCAATTGAATCATGAATCATGAATCATGAATCATGAATTGAATCATGAATCATGAATCATGAATCGAATCATGAATTATGAATCATGAATCATGAATCGAATCATGAATCATGAATCGAATCATGAATTATGAATCGAAACATGAATCATGATTTGAATCATGAATCATGAATCATGAATCGAATCATGAATCATGAATTGAATCATGAATCATGAATTGAATCATGAATCATGAATCATGAATTGAATCATGAATCATGAATTGAATCATTAATCATTAATATAATCATGAATTGAATCATAAATCATGAATCATGAATTGAATCATGAATCATGAATCGAATCATGAATCATGAATTGAATCATGAATCATGAATCGAATCATGAATCATGAACTGAATCATGAATCATGAATTGAATCATGAATCATGAATCATGAATCATGAATTGAATCATGAATCATGAATCATGAATTGAATCATGAATCATGAATTGAATCATAAATTGAATCATGAATTGAATCATAAATTGAATCATAAATCATAAATCATGAATTGAATCATGAATCATGAATCGAATCATGAATCATGAATTGAATCGTGAATCATGAATCATGAATCAAGAATCGAATCATGAATCATGAATTGAATCATGAATCATGAATTGAATCATGAATCATGAATCGAATCATGAATTATGAATCATGAATCATGAATCGAATCATGAATCATGAATCGAATCATGAATCATGAATCGAATCATGAATCATGAATTGAATCATGAATCATGAATTGAATCATGAATCATGAATCATGAATTGAATCATGAATCATGAATCATGAATTGAATCATAAATCATGAATTGAATCATAAATTGAATCATAAATCATAAATCATGAATTGAATCATGAATCGAATCATGAATCATGAATTGAATCGTGAATCATGAATCATGAATCAAGAATCGAATCATGAATCATTAATTGAATCATGAATCATGAATTGAATCATGAATCATGAATCAAATCATGAATCATGAATCGAATCATGAATTATGAATCATGAATCATGAATCGAATCATGAATCATGAATCGAATCATGAATTATGAATCGAAACATGAATCATGATTTGAATCATGAATCATGAAATGAATCAAGAATCATGAATCGAATCATGAATCATGAATAATGAATCGAATCATGAATCATGAATCGAATCATGAATTATGAATCGAAACATGAATCATGATTTGAATCATGAATCATGAATCATGAAATGAATCAAGAATCATGAATCGAATCATGAATCATGAATAATGAATCGAATCATGAATCATGAAATGAATCATGAATCATGAAATGAATCATAAAACATTAATCATGAATCGAATCATGAATCATGAATTGAATCATAAATCATGAATTGAATCATGAATCATGAATTGAATCATGATTTGAATCATGAATCATGAATTGAATCATGAATCATGAAGCATGAATTGAATCTGGAATCATGAATCAAATCATGAATCTCGAATCATGAATTGAATCATGAATCATGAATTTAATCATGAATTGAATCATAAATCATGAATCATGAATTGATTCATCAATTGAATCATAAATCATGAATCATGAATTGAATCATGAATCATAAATCGAATCATGAATCATGAATTGAATCATGAATCATGAATCGAATCATGAATCATTAATTGAATCATGAATCATGAATCATGAATTGAATCATGAATCATGAATCGAATCATGAAACATGTATTGAATCATGAGTCATGAATTGAATCATGAATCATGAATTGCATCATGAATCATGAATTGCATCATGAATCATTAATCATGAATTAAATCATGAATCATGAAATGAATCATGAATCATGAAATGAATCATGAATCATGAATTGAATCATGAATCATGAATCATGAATCATGAATTGAATCATGAATCATGAATTGAATCATGAATCATGAATTGAATCATAATTCATGAAATGAATCATGAATTGAATCATGAATCATGAATCATGAATTGAATCATGAATCATGAATTGAATCATGAATCATGAAATGAATCATGAATTGAATCATGAATCAAATCATGAATCATGAATTAAATCATGAATCATGAATCAAATCATGAATCATGAATCATGAATTGAATCATGAATCATCAATTGAATCATGAATTGGATCATAAATCATGAATCATCAATTTAATCATGAATCATGAATCGAATCATGAATCATGAATTGAATCATGAATCATGAATCATGAATCATGAATTGAATCATGAATCATGAATCATGAATCATGAATCGAATCATGAAACATGAATTAAATCATGAATCATGAATTGAATCATGAATCATTAATTGCATCATGAATCATGAATTGAATCATGAATCATGAAATGAATAATGAATTCTGAAATGAATCATGAATCATGAAATGAATCATGAAATGAATCATGAATCATGAATTGAATCATTAATCATGAATATAATCATGAATTGAATCATAAATCATGAATCATGAATTGAATCATGAATCATGAATCGAATCATGAATCATGAATTGAATCATGAATCATGAATCGAATCATGAATCATGAACTGAATCATGAATCATGAATTGAATCATGAATCATGAATCATGAATTATGAATTGAATCATGAATCATGAATCATGAATCGAATCATGAATCATGAATTGAATCGTGAATCATGAATCATGAATCAAGAATCGAATCATGAATCATGAATTGAATCATGAATCATGAATCATGAATTGAATCATGAATCATGAATTGAATCATATATTGAATCATAAATCATAAATCATGAATTGAATCATGAATCGAATCATGAATCATGAATTGAATCGTGAATCGTGAATCATGAATCAAGAATCGAATCATGAATCATGAATTGAATCATGAATCATGAATTGAATCATGAATCATGAATCAAATCATGAATCATGAATCGAATCATGAATTATGAATCATGAATCATGAATCGAATCATGAATCATGAATCGAATCATGAATTATGAATCGAAACATGAATCATGATTTGAATCATGAATCATGAAATGAATCAAGAATCATGAATCAAATCATGAATCATGAATAATGAATCGAATCATGAATCATGAAATGAATCATGAATCATGAAATGAATCATAAATCATTAATCATGAATCGAATCATGAATCATGAATTGAATCATGAATCATGAATTAAATCATAAATCATGAATTGAATCATGAATCATGAATTGAATCATAAATCATGAATTGAATCATGAATCATGAATTGAATCATGATTTGAATCATGAATCATGAATTGAATCATGAATCATGAAGCATGAATTGTATCATGAATCATGAATCAAATCATGAATCTCGAATCATGAATTGAATCATGAATCATGAATTTAATCATGAATTGAATCATAAATCATGAATCATGAATTGAATCATGAATTGAATCATAAATCATGAATCATGAATTGAATCATGAATCATAAATCGAATCATGAATCATGAATTAAATCATGAATCATGAATCGAATCATGAATCATGAATCGAATCATGAATCATGAATTGAATCATGAATCATGAATCATGAATTGAATCATGAATTGAATCATAAATCATGAATCATGAATTGAATCATGAATCATAAATCGAATCATGAATCATGAATTGAATCATGAATCATGAATCGAATCATGAATCATGAATCGAATCATGAATCATGAATTGAATCATGAATCATGAATTAAATCATGAATCATAAATCATGAATTAAATCATGAATCATGAATCGAATCATGAAACATGAATTGAATCATAAATCATGAATTGAATCATGAATCATGAATTGCATCATGAATCATGAATTGCATCATGAATCATTAATCATGAATTAAATCATGAATCATGAAATGAATCATGAATCATGAAATGAATCATGAATCATGAAATGAATCATGAATTGAATCATGAATCATGAATCATGAATTGAATCATGAATCATGAATTGATTCACGAATCATGAATTGAATCATGAATCATGAATCATGAATTGAATCATGAATCATGAATCATGAATTGAATCATGAATCATCAATCAAGAATCGAATCATGAATCATGAATTGAATCATGAATCATGAATTGAATCATGAATCATGAATCGAATCATGAATCATGAATCGAATCATGAATTATGAATCATGAATCGAATCATGAATCATGAATCGAATCATGAATTATGAATCGAAACATGAATCATGATTTGAATCATGAATCATGAATCATGAAATGAATCATGAATCATGAATCAAATCATGAATCATGAATAATGAATCGAATCATGAATCATGAAATGAATCATGAATCATGAAATGAATCATAAATCATTAATCATGAATCGAATCATGAATCATGAATTGAATCATAAATCATGAATTGAATCATGAATTGAATCATGATTTGAATCATGAATCATGAATTGAATCATGAATCATGAAGCATGAATTGAATCATGAATCATGAATCAAATCATGAATCTCGAATCATGAATTGAATCATGAATCATGAATTTAATCATGAATTGAATCATAAATCATGAATCATGAATTGATTCATGAATTGAATCATAAATCAAGAATCATGAATTGAATCATGAATCATAAATCGAATCATGAATCATGAATTGAATCATGAATCATGAATCGAATCATGAATCATTAATTGAATCATGAATCATGAATCATGAATTGAATCATGAATCATGAATCGAATCATGAAACATGAATTGAATCATGAGTCATGAATTGAATCATGAATCATGAATTGCATCATGAATCATGAATTGCATCATGAATCATTAATCATGAATTAAATCATGAATCATGAAATGAATCATGAATCATGAAATGAATCATGAATTGAATCATGAATCATGAATCATGAATTGAATCATGAATCATGAATTGAATCATGAATCATGAATTGAATCATAATTCATGAAATGAATCATGAATTGAATCATGAATCATGAATCATGAATTGAATCATGAATCATGAATTGAATCATGAATCATGAAATGAATCATGAATTGAATCATGAATCAAATCATGAATCATGAATTAAATCATGAATCATGAATCAAATCATGAATCATGAATCATGAATTGAATCATGAATCATCAATTGAATCATGAATTGGATCATAAATCATGAATCATCAATTTAATCATGAATCATGAATCGAATCATGAATCATGAATTGAATCATGAATCATGAATCATGAATCATGAATTGAATCATGAATCATGAATCATGAATCATGAATCGAATCATGAAACATGAATTAAATCATGAATCATGAATTGAATCATGAATCATGAATTGCATCATGAATCATGAATTGAATCATGAATCATGAAATGAATCATGAATCATGAAATGAATCATGAATCATGAAATGAATCATGAAATGAATCATGAATCATGAATCATAAATCATGAATCATGAATTGAATCATGAATCATGAATTGAATCATGAATCATGAATCATGAATCATGAATTGAATCATGAATCATGAATCATGAATCATGAATCATGAATTGAATCATGAATCATGAATCATGAATTGAATCATGAATCATGAATTGAATCATAAATTGAATCATAAATCATAAATCATGAATTGAATCATGAATCATGAATCGAATCATGAATCATGAATTGAATCGTGAATCATGAATCATGAATCATGAATCGAATCATGAATCATGAATTGAATCGTGAATCATGAATCATGAATTGAATCATGAATCATGAATCATGAATCATGAATTGAATCATGAATCATGAATTGAATCGTGAATCATGAATCATGAATTGAATCATGAATCATGAATCATGAATTGAATCATGAATCATGAATTGAATCATTAATCATGAATTGAATCATTAATCATGAATCATGAATCGAATCATGAATCATGAATTGAATCATTAATCATGAATTGAATCATAAATCATAAATCATGAATTGAATCATGAATCGAATCATGAATCATGAATTGAATCGTGAATCATGAATCATGAATCAAGAATCGAATCATGAATCATGAATTGAATCATGAATCATGAATTGAATCTTGAATCATGAATCGAATCATGAATCATGAATCGAATCATGAATTATGAATCATGAATCATGAATCGAATCATGAATCATGAATCGAATCATGAATTATGAATCGAAACATGAATCATGATTTGAATCATGAATCATGAATAATGAAATGAATCAAGAATCATGAATCGAATCATGAATCATGAATAATGAATCAAATCATGAATCATGAATCGAATCATGAATCATGAATTGAATCATGAATCATGAATTGAATCATGAATCATGAATCATGAATCATGAATTGAATCATGAATCATGAATCATGAATTGAATCATGAATCATGAATTGAATCATAAATTGAATCATAAATCATAAATCATGAATTGAATCATGAATCATGAATCGATTCATGAATTATGAATTGAATCGTGAATCATGAATCATGAATCAAGAATCGAATCATGAATCATGAATTGAATCATGAATCATGAATTGAATCATGAATCATGAATCGAATCATGAATCATGAATCGAATCATGAATTATGAATCATGAATCATGAATCGAATCATGAATCATGAATCGAATCATGAATTATGAATCGAAACATGAATCATGATTTGAATCATGAATCATGAATCATGAAATGAATCAAGAATCATGAATCGAATCATGAATCATGAATAATGAATCGAATCATGAATCATGAATCGAATCATGAATCATGAATTGAATCATGAATCATGAATTGAATCATGAATCATGAATCATGAATCATGAATTGAATCATGAATCATGAATCATGAATTGAATCATGAATCATGAATTGAATCATGAATCATGAATTGAATCATGAATTGAATCATAAATCATGAATCATGAATTGAATCATGAATCATGAATCGAATCATGAATCTTGAATCGAATCATGAATTATGAATCATGAATCATGAATCGAATCCTGAATCATGAATCGAATCATGAATTATGAATCGAAACATGAATCATGATTTGAATCATGAATCATGAATCATGAAATGAATCAAGAATCATGAATCGAATCATGAATCATGAATAATGAATCGAATCATGAATCATGAAATGAATCAGGAATCATGAAATGAATCATAAATCATTAATCATGAATCGAATCATGAATCATGAATTGAATCATGAATCATGAATTGAATCATGAATCATGAATTGAATCATAAATCATGAATTGAATCATGAATCATGAATTGAATCATAAATCATGAATTGAATCATGAATCATGAATTGAATCATGATTTGAATCATGAATCATGAATTGAATCATGAATCATGAAGCATGAATTGAATCATGAATCATGAATCAAATCATGAATCTCGAATCATGAATTGAATCATGAATCATGAATTTAATCATGAATTGAATCATAAATCATGAATCATAAATCATGAATCATGAATTGAATCATGAATTGAATCATGAATTGAATCATAAATCATTAATCATGAATTGAATCATGAATCATAAATCGAATCATGAATCATGAATTGAATCATGAATCATGAATCGAATCATGAATCATGAATCGAATCATGAATCATGAATTGAATCATGAATCATGAATCATGAATTGAATCATGAATCATGAATCGAATCATGAAACATGAATTGAATCATGAGTCATGAATTGAATCATGAATCATGAATTGCATCATGAATCATGAATTGCATCATGAATCATTAATCATGAATTAAATCATGAATCATGAAATGAATCATGAATCATGAAATAAATCATGAATCATGAAATGAATCATGAATTGAATCATGAATCATGAATTGAATCATGAATCATGAATTGAATCATGAATCATGAATTGAATCATAATTCATGAAATGAATCATGAATTGAATCATGAATCATGAATCATGAATTGAATCATGAATCATGAATCATGAATCATGAATCGAATCATGAATCATGAATTGAATCATGAATCATGAATCATGAATTGAATCATGAATCATGAATCATGAATTGAATCATGAATCATGAATCGAATCATGAATCATGAATTAAATAATGAATTATGAATCAAACCATGAATCATGAATCATGAATTGAATCATGAATCATGAATTGAATCATAAATTGAATCATAAATCATAAATCATGAATTGAATCATGAATCATGAATCATGAATCATGAATCATGAATCGAATCATGAATCATGAATCATGAATCATGAATCGAATCATGAATCATGAAATGAATCATGAATTGAATCCTGAATTGAATCATAAATCATGAATCATGAATTGAATCATGATTTATGAATCGAATTATGAATCCTGAATTGAATCATGAATCATGAATCATGAATCATGAATCATGAATCGAATCATGAATCATGAATTGAATCATTAATCATGAATTGAATCATGAATCATGAATCATGATTCATGAATTGAATCATAAATTATGAATCATGAATCATGAACCCAATCATGAATCGAATCATGAATCATGAATCGAATCATGAATCTCGAATCATGAATTGAATCAAGAATCATGAATTAATTCATGAATTGAATCATAAATCATGAATCATGAATCGAATCATGAATCATGAATTATGAATCGAATCATGAATCATGAATTGAATCATGAATCATGAATCATGAATTGAATCATGAATCATGAATCGAATCATGAAGCATGAATTAAATCATGAATCATGAATTGAATCATGAATCATGAATTGCATCATGAATCATGAATTGAATCATGAATCATTAATCATGAATTAAATCATGAATCATGAAATGAATCATGAATCATGAAATGAATCATGAATTGAATCATGAATCATGAATCATGAATTGAATCATGAATCATGAAATGAATCATGAATCATGAAATGAATCATGAATTGAATCATGAATCATGAATCATGAATTGAATCATGAATCATGAAATGAATCATGAGTTGAATCATGAATCATGAATCATGAATTGAATCATGAATCATGAAATGAATCATGAATTGAATCATGAATCATGAATCATGAATTGAATCATGAATCATGAATCATGATTTATGAATTGAATCATGAATCATGAATGATGATTCATGAATTGAATCATAAATCATGAATCAAATCATGAATCATTAATTAAATCATGAATCATGAATCGAATCATGAATCATGTATTGAATCATGAATCATGAATCATGAATCATGAATCGAATCATGAATCATGAATTGAATGATGAATCATGAATTGAATCATGAATCATAAATCATGAATCATGAATTGAATCATGAATCATGAATCATGAATTGAATCATGAATCATGAATCGAATCATGAATCATGAATCATGAATTAAATCATGAATCATGAATCGAATCATAAATTGAATTATAAATCATAAATCATGAATTGAATCATGAATCATGATTAAAATCATGAATCATGAATTGAATCATAAATCATGAATCATGAATCATGAATCATGAATCGAATCATGAATCATGAATTGAATCATTAATCATGAATTGAATCATGAATCATGAATCATGATTCATGAATTGAATCATAAATTATGAATCATAAATCATGAACCCAATCATGAATCGAATCATGAATCATGAATCGAATCATGAATCTCGAATCATGAATTGAATCAAGAATCATGAATTAATTCATGAATTGAATCATAAATCATGAATCATGAATCGAATCATGAATCATGAATTATGAATCGAATCATGAATCATGAATTGAATCATGAATCATGAATCATGAATTGAATCATGAATCATGAATCGAATCATGAAGCATGAATTAAATCATGAATCATGAATTGAATCATGAATCATGAATTGCATCATGAATCATGAATTGAATCATGAATCATGAATCAAATCATGAATCATGAATCGAATCATGAATTATGAATCATGAATCATGAATCGAATCATGAATCATGAATCGAATCATGAATTATGGATCGAAACATGAATCATGATTTGAATCATGAATCATGAAATGAATCAAGAATCATGAATCGAATCATGAATCATGAATAATGAATCGAATCATGAATCATGAAATGAATCATGAATCATGAAATGAATCATAAATCATTAATCATGAATCGAATCATGAATCATGAATTGAATCATGAATCATGAATTGAATCATAAATCATGAATTGAATCATGAATCATGAATTGAATCATAAATCATGAATTGAATCATGAATCATGAATTGAATCATGATTTGAATCATGAATCATGAATTGAATCATGAATCATGAAGCATGAATTGTATCATGAATCATGAATCAAATCATGAATCTCGAATCATGAATTGAATAATGAATCATGAATTTAATCATGAATTAAATCATAAATCATGAATCATGAATTGAATCATGAATTGAATCATAAATCATGAATCATGAATTGAATCATGAATCATGAATCGAATCATGAATCATCAATTGAATCATGAATCATGAATCATGAATCATGAATTGAATCATGAATCATGAATCATGAATCGAATCATGAATTATGAATCATGAATCATGAATCGAATCATGAATCATGAATCGAATCATGAATTATGAATCGAAACATGAATCATGATTTGAATCATGAATCATGAATCATGAATCGAATCATGAATCATGAATTGAATCATGAATCATGAATTGAATCATGAATCATGAATCATGAATTGAATCATGAATCATGAATTGAATCATTAATCATTAATATAATCATGAATTGAATCATAAATCATGAATCATGAATTGAATCATGAATCATGAATCGAATCATGAATCATGAATTGAATCATGAATCATGAATCGAATCATGAATCATGAACTGAATCATGAATCATGAATTGAATCATGAATCATGAATCATGAATCATGAATTGAATCATGAATCATGAATCATGAATTGAATCATGAATCATGAATTGAATCATAAATTGAATCATAAATCATAAATCATGAATTGAATCATGAATCATGAATCGAATCATGAATCATGAATTGAATCGTGAATCATGAATCATGAATCAAGAATCGAATCATGAATCATGAATTGAATCATGAATCATGAATTGAATCATGAATCATGAATCGAATCATGAATTATGAATCATGAATCATGAATCGAATCATGAATCATGAATCGAATCATGAATCATGAATCGAATCATGAATCATGAATTGAATCATGAATCATGAATTGAATCATGAATCATGAATCATGAATTGAATCATGAATCATGAATCATGAATTGAATCATAAATCATGAATTGAATCATAAATTGAATCATAAATCATAAATCATGAATTGAATCATGAATCGAATCATGAATCATGAATTGAATCGTGAATCATGAATCATGAATCAAGAATCGAATCATGAATCATTAATTGAATCATGAATCATGAATTGAATCATGAATCATGAATCAAATCATGAATCATGAATCGAATCATGAATTATGAATCATGAATCATGAATCGAATCATGAATCATGAATCGAATCATGAATTATGAATCGAAACATGAATCATGATTTGAATCATGAATCATGAAATGAATCAAGAATCATGAATCGAATCATGAATCATGAATAATGAATCGAATCATGAATCATGAATCGAATCATGAATTATGAATCGAAACATGAATCATGATTTGAATCATGAATCATGAATCATGAAATGAATCAAGAATCATGAATCGAATCATGAATCATGAATAATGAATCGAATCATGAATCATGAAATGAATCATGAATCATGAAATGAATCATAAATCATTAATCATGAATCGAATCATGAATCATGAATTGAATCATAAATCATGAATTGAATCATGAATCATGAATTGAATCATGATTTGAATCATGAATCATGAATTGAATCATAATTCATGAAATGAATCATGAATTGAATCATGAATCATGAATCATGAATTGAATCATGAATCATGAATTGAATCATGAATCATGAAATGAATCATGAATTGAATCATGAATCAAATCATGAATCATGAATTAAATCATGAATCATGAATCAAATCATGAATCATGAATCATGAATTGAATCATGAATCATCAATTGAATCATGAATTGGATCATAAATCATGAATCATCAATTTAATCATGAATCATGAATCGAATCATGAATCATGAATTGAATCATGAATCATGAATCATGAATCATGAATTGAATCATGAATCATGAATCATGAATCATGAATCGAATCATGAAACATGAATTAAATCATGAATCATGAATTGAATCATGAATCATTAATTGCATCATGAATCATGAATTGAATCATGAATCATGAAATGAATCATGAATTCTGAAATGAATCATGAATCATGAAATGAATCATGAAATGAATCATGAATCATGAATTGAATCATTAATCATGAATATAATCATGAATTGAATCATAAATCATGAATCATGAATTGAATCATGAATCATGAATCGAATCATGAATCATGAATTGAATCATGAATCATGAATCGAATCATGAATCATGAACTGAATCATGAATCATGAATTGAATCATGAATCATGAATCATGAATTATGAATTGAATCATGAATCATGAATCATGAATTGAATCATGAATCATGAATTGAATCATAAATTGAATCATAAATCATAAATCATGAATTGAATCATGAATCATGAATCGAATCATGAATCATGAATTGAATCGTGAATCATGAATCATGAATCAAGAATCGAATCATGAATCATGAATTGAATCATGAATCATGAATCATGAATTGAATCATGAATCATGAATTGAATCATATATTGAATCATAAATCATAAATCATGAATTGAATCATGAATCGAATCATGAATCATGAATTGAATCGTGAATCGTGAATCATGAATCAAGAATCGAATCATGAATCATGAATTGAATCATGAATCATGAATTGAATCATGAATCATGAATCAAATCATGAATCATGAATCGAATCATGAATTATGAATCATGAATCATGAATCGAATCATGAATCATGAATCGAATCATGAATTATGAATCGAAACATGAATCATGATTTGAATCATGAATCATGAAATGAATCAAGAATCATGAATCGAATCATGAATCATGAATAATGAATCGAATCATGAATCATGAAATGAATCATGAATCATGAAATGAATCATAAATCATTAATCATGAATCGAATCATGAATCATGAATTGAATCATGAATCATGAATTAAATCATAAATCATGAATTGAATCATGAATCATGAATTGAATCATAAATCATGAATTGAATCATGAATCATGAATTGAATCATGATTTGAATCATGAATCATGAATTGAATCATGAATCATGAAGCATGAATTGTATCATGAATCATGAATCAAATCATGAATCTCGAATCATGAATTGAATCATGAATCATGAATTTAATCATGAATTGAATCATAAATCATGAATCATGAATTGAATCATGAATTGAATCATAAATCATGAATCATGAATTGAATCATGAATCATAAATCGAATCATGAATCATGAATTAAATCATGAATCATGAATCGAATCATGAATCATGAATCGAATCATGAATCATGAATTGAATCATGAATCATGAATCATGAATTGAATCATGAATTGAATCATAAATCATGAATCATGAATTGAATCATGAATCATAAATCGAATCATGAATCATGAATTGAATCATGAATCATGAATCGAATCATGAATCATGAATCGAATCATGAATCATGAATTGAATCATGAATCATGAATTAAATCATGAATCATAAATCATGAATTAAATCATGAATCATGAATCGAATCATGAAACATGAATTGAATCATAAATCATGAATTGAATCATGAATCATGAATTGCATCATGAATCATGAATTGCATCATGAATCATTAATCATGAATTAAATCATGAATCATGAAATGAATCATGAATCATGAAATGAATCATGAATCATGAAATGAATCATGAATTGAATCATGAATCATGAATCATGAATTGAATCATGAATCATGAATTGATTCACGAATCATGAATTGAATCATGAATCATGAATCATGAATTGAATCATGAATCATGAATCATGAATTGAATCATGAATCATCAATCAAGAATCGAATCATGAATCATGAATTGAATCATGAATCATGAATTGAATCATGAATCATGAATCGAATCATGAATCATGAATCGAATCATGAATTATGAATCATGAATCGAATCATGAATCATGAATCGAATCATGAATTATGAATCGAAACATGAATCATGATTTGAATCATGAATCATGAATCATGAAATGAATCATGAATCATGAATCAAATCATGAATCATGAATAATGAATCGAATCATGAATCATGAAATGAATCATGAATCATGAAATGAATCATAAATCATTAATCATGAATCGAATCATGAATCATGAATTGAATCATAAATCATGAATTGAATCATGAATTGAATCATGATTTGAATCATGAATCATGAATTGAATCATGAATCATGAAGCATGAATTGAATCATGAATCATGAATCAAATCATGAATCTCGAATCATGAATTGAATCATGAATCATGAATTTAATCATGAATTGAATCATAAATCATGAATCATGAATTGATTCATGAATTGAATCATAAATCAAGAATCATGAATTGAATCATGAATCATAAATCGAATCATGAATCATGAATTGAATCATGAATCATGAATCGAATCATGAATCATTAATTGAATCATGAATCATGAATCATGAATTGAATCATGAATCATGAATCGAATCATGAAACATGAATTGAATCATGAGTCATGAATTGAATCATGAATCATGAATTGCATCATGAATCATGAATTGCATCATGAATCATTAATCATGAATTAAATCATGAATCATGAAATGAATCATGAATCATGAAATGAATCATGAATTGAATCATGAATCATGAATCATGAATTGAATCATGAATCATGAATTGAATCATGAATCATGAATTGAATCATAATTCATGAAATGAATCATGAATTGAATCATGAATCATGAATCATGAATTGAATCATGAATCATGAATTGAATCATGAATCATGAAATGAATCATGAATTGAATCATGAATCAAATCATGAATCATGAATTAAATCATGAATCATGAATCAAATCATGAATCATGAATCATGAATTGAATCATGAATCATCAATTGAATCATGAATTGGATCATAAATCATGAATCATCAATTTAATCATGAATCATGAATCGAATCATGAATCATGAATTGAATCATGAATCATGAATCATGAATCATGAATTGAATCATGAATCATGAATCATGAATCATGAATCGAATCATGAAACATGAATTAAATCATGAATCATGAATTGAATCATGAATCATGAATTGCATCATGAATCATGAATTGAATCATGAATCATGAAATGAATCATGAATCATGAAATGAATCATGAATCATGAAATGAATCATGAAATGAATCATGAATCATGAATCATAAATCATGAATCATGAATTGAATCATGAATCATGAATTGAATCATGAATCATGAATCATGAATCATGAATTGAATCATGAATCATGAATCATGAATCATGAATCATGAATTGAATCATGAATCATGAATCATGAATTGAATCATGAATCATGAATTGAATCATAAATTGAATCATAAATCATAAATCATGAATTGAATCATGAATCATGAATCGAATCATGAATCATGAATTGAATCGTGAATCATGAATCATGAATCATGAATCGAATCATGAATCATGAATTGAATCGTGAATCATGAATCATGAATTGAATCATGAATCATGAATCATGAATCATGAATTGAATCATGAATCATGAATTGAATCGTGAATCATGAATCATGAATTGAATCATGAATCATGAATCATGAATTGAATCATGAATCATGAATTGAATCATTAATCATGAATTGAATCATTAATCATGAATCATGAATCGAATCATGAATCATGAATTGAATCATTAATCATGAATTGAATCATAAATCATAAATCATGAATTGAATCATGAATCGAATCATGAATCATGAATTGAATCGTGAATCATGAATCATGAATCAAGAATCGAATCATGAATCATGAATTGAATCATGAATCATGAATTGAATCTTGAATCATGAATCGAATCATGAATCATGAATCGAATCATGAATTATGAATCATGAATCATGAATCGAATCATGAATCATGAATCGAATCATGAATTATGAATCGAAACATGAATCATGAATAATGAATCAAATCATGAATCATGAATCGAATCATGAATCATGAATTGAATCATGAATCATGAATTGAATCATGAATCATGAATCATGAATCATGAATTGAATCATGAATCATGAATCATGAATTGAATCATGAATCATGAATTGAATCATAAATTGAATCATAAATCATAAATCATGAATTGAATCATGAATCATGAATCGATTCATGAATTATGAATTGAATCGTGAATCATGAATCATGAATCAAGAATCGAATCATGAATCATGAATTGAATCATGAATCATGAATTGAATCATGAATCATGAATCGAATCATGAATCATGAATCGAATCATGAATTATGAATCATGAATCATGAATCGAATCATGAATCATGAATCGAATCATGAATTATGAATCGAAACATGAATCATGATTTGAATCATGAATCATGAATCATGAAATGAATCAAGAATCATGAATCGAATCATGAATCATGAATAATGAATCGAATCATGAATCATGAATCGAATCATGAATCATGAATTGAATCATGAATCATGAATTGAATCATGAATCATGAATCATGAATCATGAATTGAATCATGAATCATGAATCATGAATTGAATCATGAATCATGAATTGAATCATGAATCATGAATTGAATCATGAATTGAATCATAAATCATGAATCATGAATTGAATCATGAATCATGAATCGAATCATGAATCTTGAATCGAATCATGAATTATGAATCATGAATCATGAATCGAATCCTGAATCATGAATCGAATCATGAATTATGAATCGAAACATGAATCATGATTTGAATCATGAATCATGAATCATGAAATGAATCAAGAATCATGAATCGAATCATGAATCATGAATAATGAATCGAATCATGAATCATGAAATGAATCATGAATCATGAAATGAATCATAAATCATTAATCATGAATCGAATCATGAATCATGAATTGAATCATGAATCATGAATTGAATCATGAATCATGAATTGAATCATAAATCATGAATTGAATCATGAATCATGAATTGAATCATAAATCATGAATTGAATCATGAATCATGAATTGAATCATGATTTGAATCATGAATCATGAATTGAATCATGAATCATGAAGCATGAATTGAATCATGAATCATGAATCAAATCATGAATCTCGAATCATGAATTGAATCATGAATCATGAATTTAATCATGAATTGAATCATAAATCATGAATCATAAATCATGAATCATGAATTGAATCATGAATTGAATCATGAATTGAATCATAAATCATTAATCATGAATTGAATCATGAATCATAAATCGAATCATGAATCATGAATTGAATCATGAATCATGAATCGAATCATGAATCATGAATCGAATCATGAATCATGAATTGAATCATGAATCATGAATCATGAATTGAATCATGAATCATGAATCGAATCATGAAACATGAATTGAATCATGAGTCATGAATTGAATCATGAATCATGAATTGCATCATGAATCATGAATTGCATCATGAATCATTAATCATGAATTAAATCATGAATCATGAAATGAATCATGAATCATGAAATAAATCATGAATCATGAAATGAATCATGAATTGAATCATGAATCATGAATTGAATCATGAATCATGAATTGAATCATGAATCATGAATTGAATCATAATTCATGAAATGAATCATGAATTGAATCATGAATCATGAATCATGAATTGAATCATGAATCATGAATCATGAATCATGAATCGAATCATGAATCATGAATTGAATCATGAATCATGAATCATGAATTGAATCATGAATCATGAATCATGAATTGAATCATGAATCATGAATCGAATCATGAATCATGAATTAAATAATGAATTATGAATCAAACCATGAATCATGAATCATGAATTGAATCATGAATCATGAATTGAATCATAAATTGAATCATAAATCATAAATCATGAATTGAATCATGAATCATGAATCATGAATCATGAATCATGAATCGAATCATGAATCATGAATCATGAATCATGAATCGAATCATGAATCATGAAATGAATCATGAATTGAATCCTGAATTGAATCATAAATCATGAATCATGAATTGAATCATGATTTATGAATCGAATTATGAATCCTGAATTGAATCATGAATCATGAATCATGAATCATGAATCATGAATCGAATCATGAATCATGAATTGAATCATTAATCATGAATTGAATCATGAATCATGAATCATGATTCATGAATTGAATCATAAATTATGAATCATGAATCATGAACCCAATCATGAATCGAATCATGAATCATGAATCGAATCATGAATCTCGAATCATGAATTGAATCAAGAATCATGAATTAATTCATGAATTGAATCATAAATCATGAATCATGAATCGAATCATGAATCATGAATTATGAATCGAATCATGAATCATGAATTGAATCATGAATCATGAATCATGAATTGAATCATGAATCATGAATCGAATCATGAAGCATGAATTAAATCATGAATCATGAATTGAATCATGAATCATGAATTGCATCATGAATCATGAATTGAATCATGAATCATTAATCATGAATTAAATCATGAATCATGAAATGAATCATGAATCATGAAATGAATCATGAATTGAATCATGAATCATGAATCATGAATTGAATCATGAATCATGAAATGAATCATGAATCATGAAATGAATCATGAATTGAATCATGAATCATGAATCATGAATTGAATCATGAATCATGAAATGAATCATGAGTTGAATCATGAATCATGAATCATGAATTGAATCATGAATCATGAAATGAATCATGAATTGAATCATGAATCATGAATCATGAATTGAATCATGAATCATGAATCATGATTTATGAATTGAATCATGAATCATGAATGATGATTCATGAATTGAATCATAAATCATGAATCAAATCATGAATCATTAATTAAATCATGAATCATGAATCGAATCATGAATCATGTATTGAATCATGAATCATGAATCATGAATCATGAATCGAATCATGAATCATGAATTGAATGATGAATCATGAATTGAATCATGAATCATAAATCATGAATCATGAATTGAATCATGAATCATGAATCATGAATTGAATCATGAATCATGAATCGAATCATGAATCATGAATCATGAATTAAATCATGAATCATGAATCGAATCATAAATTGAATTATAAATCATAAATCATGAATTGAATCATGAATCATGATTAAAATCATGAATCATGAATTGAATCATAAATCATGAATCATGAATCATGAATCATGAATCGAATCATGAATCATGAATTGAATCATTAATCATGAATTGAATCATGAATCATGAATCATGATTCATGAATTGAATCATAAATTATGAATCATGAATCATGAACCCAATCATGAATCGAATCATGAATCATGAATCGAATCATGAATCTCGAATCATGAATTGAATCAAGAATCATGAATTAATTCATGAATTGAATCATAAATCATGAATCATGAATCGAATCATGAATCATGAATTATGAATCGAATCATGAATCATGAATTGAATCATGAATCATGAATCATGAATTGAATCATGAATCATGAATCGAATCATGAAGCATGAATTAAATCATGAATCATGAATTGAATCATGAATCATGAATTGCATCATGAATCATGAATTGAATCATGAATCATTAATCATGAATTAAATCATGAATCATGAAATGAATCATGAATCATGAAATGAATCATGAATTGAATCATGAATCATGAATCATGAATTGAATCATGAATCATGAAATGAATCATGAGTTGAATCATGAATCATGAATCATGAATTGAATCATGAATCATGAAATGAATCATGAATTGAATCATGAATTGAATCATGAATCATGAATCATGAATTGAATCATGAATCCTGAATCATGATTTATGAATTGAATCATGAATCATGAATGATGATTCATGAATTGAATCATGAATCATGAATCAAATCATGAATCATTAATTAAATCATGAATCGAATCATGAATCATGTATTGAATCATGAATCATGAATCATGAATCATGAATCGAATGATGAATCATGAATTGAATGATGAATCATGAATTGAATCATGAATCATAAATCATGAATCATGAATTGAATCATGAATCATGAATCATGAATTGAATCATGAATCATGAATCGAATCATGAATCATGAATCATGAATTAAATCATGAATCATGAATCGAATCATAAATTGAATTATAAATCATAAATCATGAATTGAATCATGAATCATGAATCAAATCATGAATCATGAATTGAATCATAAATCATGAATCATGAATTGAATCTTGAATCATGAATCATGAATCATGAATCGAATCATGAATCATAAATTGAATCATGAATCATGAATTAAATCATGAATCATGAATCATGAATCATGAATTGAATCATGAATCATGAATTAAATCATGAATCATGAATCATGAATCATGAATTAAATCATGAATCATGAATCATGAATTGAATCATGAATCATGAATCATGATACATGAATTGAATCATGAATCATGAATCAAATCATGAATCATGAATTGAATCATGAATCATGAATCGAATTATGAATCATGAATCATGAATTGAATCATAAATCATGAATTGAATCATGAATCATGAATTGAATCATAAATCATGAATTGAATCATGAATCATGAATTGAATCATGATTTGAATCATGAATCATGAATTGAATCATGAATCATGAAGCATGAATTGAATCATGAATCATGAATCAAATCATGAATCTCGAATCATGAATTGAATCATGAATCATGAATTTAATCATGAATTGAATCATAAATCATGAATCATGAATTGAATCATGAATTGAATCATAAATCATGAATCATGAATTGAATCATGAATTGAATCATGAATCATGAATCATGAATTGAATCATGAATCATGAATCGAATCATGAAACATGAATTGAATCATGAGTCATGAATTGAATCATGAATCATGAATTGCATCATGAATCATGAATTGCATCATGAATCATTAATCATGAATTAAATCATGAATCATGGAATGAATCATGAATCATGAAATGAATCATGAATCATGAAATGAATCATGAATTGAATCATGAATCATGAATCATGAATTGAATCATGAATCATGAATTGAATCATGAATCATGAATTGAATCATAATTCATGAAATGAATCATGAATTGAATCATGAATCATGAATCATGAATTGAATCATGAATCATGAATTGAATCATGAATCATGAAATGAATCATGAATTGAATCATGAATCATGAATCAAATCATGAATCATGAATTAAATCATGAATCATGAATTAAATCATGAATCATGAATCAAATCATGAATCATGAATCATGAATTGAATCATGAATCATCAATTGAATTATGAATTGGATCATAAATCATGAATCATCAATTTAATCATGAATCATGAATCGAATCATGAATCATGAATTGAATCATAAATCATGAATCATGAATTGAATCTTGAATCATGAATCATGAATCATGAATCGAATCATGAATCATAAATTGAATCATGAATCATGAATTAAATCATGAATCATGAATCATGAATCATGAATTAAATCATGAATCATGAATCATGAATTGAATCATGAATCATGAATCATGATACATGAATTGAATCATGAATCATGAATCAAATCATGAATCATGAATTGAATCATGAATCATGAATCGAATTATGAATCATGAATCATGAATTGAATCATAAATCATGAATTGAATCATGAATCATGAATTGAATCATAAATCATGAATTGAATCATGAATCATGAATTGAATCATGATTTGAATCATGAATCATGAATTGAATCATGAATCATGAAGCATGAATTGAATCATGAATCATGAATCAAATCATGAATCTCGAATCATGAATTGAATCATGAATCATGAATTTAATCATGAATTGAATCATAAATCATGAATCATGAATTGAATCATGAATTGAATCATAAATCATGAATCATGAATTGAATCATGAATTGAATCTTGAATCATGAATCATGAATCATGAATCGAATCATGAATCATAAATTGAATCATGAATCATGAATTAAATCATGAATCATGAATCATGAATCATGAATTAAATCATGAATCATGAATCATGAATTGAATCATGAATCATGAATCATGATACATGAATTGAATCATGAATCATGAATCAAATCATGAATCATGAATTGAATCATGAATCATGAATCGAATTATGAATCATGAATCATGAATTGAATCATAAATCATGAATTGAATCATGAATCATGAATTGAATCATAAATCATGAATTGAATCATGAATCATGAATTGAATCATGATTTGAATCATGAATCATGAATTGAATCATGAATCATGAAGCATGAATTGAATCATGAATCATGAATCAAATCATGAATCTCGAATCATGAATTGAATCATGAATCATGAATTTAATCATGAATTGAATCATAAATCATGAATCATGAATTGAATCATGAATTGAATCATAAATCATGAATCATGAATTGAATCATGAATTGAATCATGAATCATGAATCATGAATTGAATCATGAATCATGAATCGAATCATGAAACATGAATTGAATCATGAGTCATGAATTGAATCATGAATCATGAATTGCATCATGAATCATGAATTGCATCATGAATCATTAATCATGAATTAAATCATGAATCATGAAATGAATCATGAATCATGAAATGAATCATGAATCATGAAATGAATCATGAATTGAATCATGAATCATGAATCATGAATTGAATCATGAATCATGAATTGAATCATGAATCATGAATTGAATCATAATTCATGAAATGAATCATGAATTGAATCATGAATCATGAATCATGAATTGAATCATGAATCATGAATTGAATCATGAATCATGAAATGAATCATGAATTGAATCATGAATCATGAATCAAATCATGAATCATGAATTAAATCATGAATCATGAATCAAATCATGAATCATGAATCATGAATTGAATCATGAATCATCAATTGAATTATGAATTGGATCATAAATCATGAATCATCAATTTAATCATGAATCATGAATCATGAATCATGAATCGAATCATGAATCATGAATTGAATCATGAATCATGAATCATGAATCATGAATTGAATCATAAATCATGAATCGAATCATGAATCATGAATTAAATAATGAATTATGAATCAAATCATGAATCATGAATCATGAATTGAATCATGAATCATGAATTGAATCATAAATTGAATCATAAATCATAAATCATGAATTGAATCATGAATCATGAATCATGAATCATGAATCATGAATCGAATCATGAATCATGAATCATGAATCATGAATCGAATCATGAATCATGAAATGAATCATGAATTGAATCCTGAATTGAATCATAAATCATGAATCATGAATTGAATCATGATTTATGAATCGAATCAAGAATCATGAATTGAATCATGAATCATGAATCATGAATCATGAATCATGAATTGAATTATGAATCATGAATTGAATCATGAATCATGAATCATGAATCATGAATTGAATCATAAATTATGAATCATGAATCATGAACCCAATCATGAATCATGAATTGAATCATGAATCATGAATCGAATCATGAATCTCGAATCATGAATTGAATCAAGAATCATGAATTAATTCATGAATTGAATCATAAATCATGAATCATGAATCGAATCATGAATCATGAATTATGAATCGAATCATGAATCATGAATTGAATCATGAATCATGAATCATGAATTGAAGCATGAATCATGAATCGAATCATGAAGCATGAATTAAATCATGAATCATGAATTGAATCATGAATCATGAATTGCATCATGAATCATGAATTGAATCATGAATCATTAATCATGAATTAAATCATGAATCATGAAATGAATCATGAATCATGAAATGAATCATGAATTGAATCATGAATCATGAATCATGAATTGAATCATGAATCATGAAATGAATCATGAGTTGAATCATGAATCATGAATCATGAATTGAATCATGAATCATGAAATGAATCATGAATTGAATCATGAATCATGAATCATGAATTGAATCATGAATCATGAATCATGATTTATGAATTGAATCATGAATCATGAATGATGATTCATGAATTGAATCATGAATCATGAATCAAATCATGAATCATTAATTAAATCATGAATCATGAATCGAATCATGAATCATGTATTGAATCATGAATCATGAATCATGAATCATGAATCGAATCACAAATCATGAATTGAATGATGAATCATGAATTGAATGATGAATCATGAATCGAATCATGAATCATGAATTGAATCATGAATCATGAATCATGAATTGAATCATAAATCATGAATCGAATCATGAATCATGAATCATGAATTGAATCATGAATCATGAATCAAATCATGAATCATGAATTGAATCATGAATCATGAATCATGAATTGAATCTTGAATCATGAATCATGAATCATGAATCGAATCATGAATCATAAATTGAATCATGAATCATGAATTAAATCATGAATCATGAATCATGAATCATGAATTGAATCATGAATCATGAATTAAATCATGAATCATGAATCATGAATTAAATCATGAATCATGAATCATGAATTGAATCATGAATCATGAATCATGATACATGAATTGAATCATGAATCATGAATCAAATCATGAATCATGAATTGAATCATGAATCATGAATCGAATTATGAATCATGAATCATGAATTGAATCATTAATCATGAATTGAATCATGAATTGAATCTTAAATCATGAATCATGAATCGAATCATGAATCATGAATCATGAATTCAATCATGAATCATGAATCATGAATTGAATCATGAATCGAATCATGAATCATGAACCATGAATTGAATCATGAATCATGAATTGAATCATAAATTGAATCATAAATCATAAGTCATGAATTGAATCATGAATCATGAATCGAATCATGAATCATGAATCATGAATTGAATCATGAATCATGAATCGAATCATGAAACATGAATTGAATCATGAATCATGAATTGAATCATGAATCATGAATTGCATCATGAATCATGAATTGAATCATGAATCATTAATCATCAATTAAATCATGAATCATGAAATGAATCATGAAACATGAAATAAATTATGAATTGAATCATGAATCATGAATTGAATCATAATTCATGAAATGAATCATGAATCAAATCATGAATCATGAATCATGAATTGAATCATGAATCATGAAATGAATCATGAATTGAATCATGAATCATGAAATGAATCATGAATTGAATCATGAATCATGAATCAAATCATGAATCATGAATTAAATCATGAATTGAATCATGAATCATGAATCGAATCATGAATCATGAATCATGAATTGCATCATGAATCATCAATTGAATCATGAATTGAATCATAAATCATGAATCATGAATTGAATCATGAATCATGAATCGAATCATGAATCATGAATTGAATCATGAATCATGAATCATGAATCATGAATCATGAATCGAATCATGAATTATGAATCATGAATCATGAATCGAATCATGAATCATGAATCGAATCATGAATTATGAATCGAAACATGAATCATGAATTGAATCATGAATCATGAATCATGAATTGAATCATGAATCATGAATCATGAATTGAATCATGAATCATGAATTGAATCATTAATCATGAATTGAATTATGAATTGAATCATAAATCATGAATCATGAATTGAATCATGAATCATGAATCGAATCATGAATCATGAATTGAATCATGAATCATGAATCATGAATCGAATCATGAATCATGAATTGAATCATGAATCATGAATTGAATCATGAATCATGAATCATGAATCATGAATTGAATCATGAATCATGAATCATGAATTGAATCATGAATCATGAATTGAATCATGAATCATGAATCATGAATCATGAATTGAATCATGAAACATGAATCATGAATTGAATCATGAATCATGAATTGAATCATAAATTGAATCATAAATCATAAATCATGAATTGAATCATGAATCATGAATTGAATCATAAATTGAATCATAAATCATAAATCATGAATTGAATCATGAATCATGAATTGAATCATAAATTGAATCATAAATCATGAATCATGAATTGAATCATGAATCATGAATCGAATCATGAATCATGAATTGAATCATGAATCATGAATCGAATCATGAATCATGAATTGAATCGTGAATCATGAATCAAGAATCGAATCATGAATCATGAATTGAATCATGAATCATGAATTGAATCATGAATCATGAATCGAATCATGAATCATGAATCGAATCATGAATTATGAATCATGAATCGAATCATGAATCATGAATCGAATCATGAATTATGAATCGAAACATGAATCATGATTTGAATCATGAATCATGAATCATGAAATGAATCAAGAATCATGAATCGAATCATGAATCATGAATAATGAATCGAATCATGAATCATAAAATGAATCATGAATCATGAAATGAATCATAAATCATTAATCATGAATCGAATCATGAATCATGAATTGAATCATGAATCATGAATTGAATCATAAATCATGAATTGAATCATGAATCATGAATCATGAATTGAATCATGAATCATGAATCAAATCATGAATCATGAATTGAATCATGAATCATGAATTGAATCATGAATCATGAAATGAATCATGAATTGAATCATGAACCATGAATCATGAATTGAATCATGAATCATGAATCATGATTTATGAATTGAATCATGAATCATGAATCAAATCATGAATCATTAATTAAATCATGAATCATGAATCGAATCATGAATCATGAATTGAATCATGAATCATGAATCAAATCATGAATCATTAATTAAATCATGAATCATGAATCGAATCATGAATCATGTATTGAATCATGAATCATGAATCATGAATTGAATCATAAATCATGAATCGAATCATGAATCATGAATCATGAATTGAATCATGAATCATGAATCAAATCATGAATCATGAATTGAATCATGAATCATGAATCATGAATTGAATCTTGAATCATGAATCATGAATCATGAATCGAATCATGAATCATAAATTGAATCATGAATCATGAATTAAATCATGAATCATGAATCATGAATCATGAATTGAATCATGAATCATGAATTAAATCATGAATCATGAATCATGAATTAAATCATGAATCATAAATCATGAATTGAATCATGAATCATGAATAATGATACATGAATTGAATCATGAATCATGAATCAAATCATGAATCATGAATTGAATCATGAATCATGAATCGAATTATGAATCATGAATCATGAATTGAATCATTAATCATGAATTGAATCATGAATTGAATCTTAAATCATGAATCATGAATCGAATCATGAATCATGAATCATGAATTCAATCATGAATCATGAATCATGAATTGAATCATGAATCGAATCATGAATCATGAACCATGAATTGAATCATGAATCATGAATTGAATCATAAATTGAATCATAAATCATAAGTCATGAATTGAATCATGAATCATGAATCGAATCATGAATCATGAATCATGAATTCAATCATGAATCATGAATCGAATCATGAATCATGAATTGAATCATGAATCATGAATTGCATCATGAATCATGAATTGAATCATGAATCATTAATCATCAATTAAATCATGAATCATGAAATGAATCATGAAACATGAAATAAATTATGAATTGAATCATGAATCATGAATTGAATCATAATTCATGAAATGAATCATGAATTGAATCATGAATCATGAATCATGAATTGAATCATGAATCATGAAATGAATCATGAATTGAATCATGAATCATGAAATGAATCATGAATTGAATCATGAATCATGAATCAAATCATGAATCATGAATTAAATCATGAATCATGAATTGATTCATGAATCATGAATCGAATCATGAATCATGAATTGCATCATGAATCATCAATTGAATCATGAATTGAATCATAAATCATGAATCATCAATTTAATCATGAATCATGAATCGAATCATGAATCATGAATTGAATCATGAATCATGAATCATGAATCATGAATTGAATCATGAATCATGAATCATGAATCATGAATCGAATCATGAATTATGAATCATGAATCATGAATCGAATCATGAATCATGAATCGAATCATGAATTATGAATCGAAACATGAATCATGAATTGAATCATGAATCATGAATCATGAATTGAATCATGAATCATGAATCATGAATTGAATCATGAATCATGAATTGAATCATTAATCATGAATTGAATTATGAATTGAATCATAAATCATGAATCATGAATTGAATCATGGATCATGAATCGAATCATGAATCATGAATTGAATCATGAATCATGAATCATGAATCGAATCATGAATCATGAATTGAATCATGAATCATGAATTGAATCATGAATCATGAATCATGAATCATGAATTGAATCATGAATCATGAATCATGAATTGAATCATGAATCATGAATTGAATCATAAATTGAATCATAAATCATAAATCATGAATTGAATCATGAATCATGAATCGAATCATGAATCATGAATTGAATCGTGAATCATGAATCATGAATCAAGAATCGAATCATGAATCATGAATTGAATCATGAATCATGAATCGAATCATGAATCATGAATCGAATCATGAATTATGAATCATGAATCATGAATCGAATCATGAATCATGAATCGAATCATGAATCATGAATCGAATCATGAATCATGAATTGAATCATGAATCATGAATTGAATCATGAATCATGAATCATGAATTGAATCATGAAACATGAATCATGAATTGAATCATGAATCATGAATTGAATCATAAATTGAATCATAAATCATAAATCATGAATTGAATCATGAATCATGAATTGAATCATAAATTGAATCATAAATCATGAATCATGAATTGAATCATGAATCATGAATCGAATCATGAATCATGAATTGAATCATGAATCATGAATCGAATCATGAATCATGAATTGAATCGTGAATCATGAATCAAGAATCGAATCATGAATCATGAATTGAATCATGAATCATGAATTGAATCATGAATCATGAATCGAATCATGAATCATGAATCGAATCATGAATTATGAATCATGAATCGAATCATGAATCATGAATCGAATCATGAATTATGAATCGAAACATGAATCATGATTTGAATCATGAATCATGAATCATGAAATGAATCAAGAATCATGAATCGAATCATGAATCATGAATAATGAATCGAATCATGAATCATAAAATGAATCATGAATCATGAAATGAATCATAAATCATTAATCATGAATCGAATCATGAATCATGAATTGAATCATGAATCATGAATTGAATCATAAATCATGAATTGAATCATGATTTGAATCATGAATCATGATTTGAATCATGAATCATGAATTGAATCATGAATCATGAAGCATGAATTGAATCATGAATCATGAATCAAATCATGAATCTCGAATCATGAATTGAATCATGAATCATGAATTTAATCATGAATGGAATCATAAATCATGAATCATGAATTGAATCATGAATTGAATCATAAATCATGAATCACGAATTGAATCATGAATCATAAATCGAATCATGAATCATGAATTGAATCATGAATCATGAATCGAATCATAAATCATGAATTGAATCATGAATCATGAATTGAATCATGAATCATGAATCGAATCATGAATCATGAATCATGAATTGAATCATGAATCATCAATTGAATCTTGAATTGAATCATAAATCATGAATCATCAATTTAATCATGAATCATGAATCGAATCATGAATCATCAATTGAATCATGAATCATGAATCATGAATCATGAATTGAATCATGAATCATGAATCATGAATCATGAATCGAATCATGAATTATGAATCATGAATCATGAATCGAATCATGAATCATGAATCGAATCATGAATTATGAATCGAAACATGAATCATGATTTGAATCATGAATCATGAATCATGAATCGAATCATGAATCATGAATTGAATCATGAATCATGAATTGAATCATGAATCATGAATCATGAATTGAATCATGAATCATGAATTGAATCATTAATCATGAATATAATCATTAATTGAATCATAAATCATGAATCATGAATTGAATCATGAATCATGAATCGAATCATGAATCATGAATTGAATCATGAATCATGAATCGAATCATGAATCATGAACTGAATCATGAATCATGAATTGAATCATGAATCATGAATCATGAATCATGAATTGAATCATGAATCATGAATCATGAATTGAATCATGAATCATGAATTGAATCATAAATTGAATCATAAACCATAAATCATGAATTGAATCATGAATCATGAATCGAATCATGAATCATGAATTGAATCATGAATCATGAATCGAATCATGAATCATGAATCGAATCATGAATCATGAATCGAATCATAAATTATGAATCATGAATCATGAATCGAATCATGAATCATGAATCGAATCATGAATCATGAATCGAATCATGAATCATGAATTGAATCATGAATCATGAATTGAATCATGAATCATGAATCATGAATTGAATCATGAATCATGAATCATGAAATGAATCATGAATCATGAATTGAATCATAAATTGAATCATAAATCATGAATTGAATCATGAATCGAATCATGAATCATGAATTGAATCGTGAATCATAAATTATGAATCAAAAATTGAATCATGAATCATGAATTGAATCATGAATCATGAATTGAATCATGAATCATGAATCAAATCATGAATCATGAATCGAATCATGAATTATGAATCATGAATCATGAATCGAATCATGAATCATGAATCGAATCATGAATTATGAATCGAAACATGAATCATGATTTGAATCATGAATCATGAAATGAATCAAGAATCATGAATCATGAATAATGAATCGAATCATGAATCATGAAATGAATCATGAATCATGAAATGAATTATAAATCATTAATCATGAATCAAATCATGAATCATGAATTGAATCATGAATCATGAATTGAATCATAAATCATGAATTGAATCATGAATCATGAATTGAATCATAAATCATGAATTGAATCATGAATCATGAATTGAATCATGATTTGAATCATGAATCATGAATTGAATCATGAATCATGAAGCATGAATTGTATCATGAATCATGAATCAATTCATGAATCTCGAATCATGAATTGAATCATGAATCATGAATTGAATCATAAATCATGAATCATGAATTGAATCATGAATTGAATCATAAATCATGAATCATGAATTGAATCATGAATCATAAATCGAATCATGAATCATGAATTAAATCATGAATCATGAATCGAATCATGAATCATGATTCGAATCATGAATCATGAATTGAATCATGAATCATGAATTGAATCATGAATTGAATCATAAATCATGAATCATGAATTGAATCATGAATCATAAATCGAATCATGAATCATGAATTGAATCATGAATCATGAATCGAATCATGAATCATGAATCGAATCATGAATCATGAAATGAATCATGAATTGAATCATGAATCATGAAATGAATCATGAATTGAATCATGAATCATGAATCAAATCATGAATCATGAATTAAATCATGAATCATGAATTGAATCATGAATCATGAATCGAATCATGAATCATGAATCATGAATTGCATCATGAATCATCAATTGAATCATGAATTGAATCATAAATCATGAATCATGAATTGAATCATGAATCATGAATCGAATCATGAATCATGAATTGAATCATGAATCATGAATCATGAATCATGAATCATGAATCGAATCATGAATTATGAATCATGAATCATGAATCGAATCATGAATCATGAATCGAATCATGAATTATGAATCGAAACATGAATCATGAATTGAATCATGAATCATGAATCATGAATTGAATCATGAATCATGAATCATGAATTGAATCATGAATCATGAATTGAATCATTAATCATGAATTGAATTATGAATTGAATCATAAATCATGAATCATGAATTGAATCATGAATCATGAATCGAATCATGAATCATGAATTGAATCATGAATCATGAATCATGAATCGAATCATGAATCATGAATTGAATCATGAATCATGAATTGAATCATGAATCATGAATCATGAATCATGAATTGAATCATGAATTATGAATCATGAATTGAATCATGAATCATGAATTGAATCATGAATCATGAATCATGAATCATGAATTGAATCATGAAACATGAATCATGAATTGAATCATGAATCATGAATTGAATCATAAATTGAATCATAAATCATAAATCATGAATTGAATCATGAATCATGAATTGAATCATAAATTGAATCATAAATCATAAATCATGAATTGAATCATGAATCATGAATTGAATCATAAATTGAATCATAAATCATGAATCATGAATTGAATCATGAATCATGAATCGAATCATGAATCATGAATTGAATCATGAATCATGAATCGAATCATGAATCATGAATTGAATCGTGAATCATGAATCAAGAATCGAATCATGAATCATGAATTGAATCATGAATCATGAATTGAATCATGAATCATGAATCGAATCATGAATCATGAATCGAATCATGAATTATGAATCATGAATCGAATCATGAATCATGAATCGAATCATGAATTATGAATCGAAACATGAATCATGATTTGAATCATGAATCATGAATCATGAAATGAATCAAGAATCATGAATCGAATCATGAATCATGAATAATGAATCGAATCATGAATCATAAAATGAATCATGAATCATGAAATGAATCATAAATCATTAATCATGAATCGAATCATGAATCATGAATTGAATCATGAATCATGAATTGAATCATAAATCATGAATTGAATCATGAATCATGAATCATGAATTGAATCATGAATCATGAATCAAATCATGAATCATGAATTGAATCATGAATCATGAATTGAATCATGAATCATGAAATGAATCATGAATTGAATCATGAACCATGAATCATGAATTGAATCATAAATCATGAATTGAATCATGAATCATGAATCATGAATTGAATCATGAATCATGAATCGAATCATGAAACATGAATTAAATCATGAATCATGAATTGAATCATGAATCATTAATTGCATCATGAATCATGAATTGAATCATGAATCATGAAATGAATCATGAATTCTGAAATGAATCATGAATCATGAAATGAATCATGAAATGAATCATGAATCATGAATTGAATCATTAATCATGAATATAATCATGAATTGAATCATAAATCATGAATCATGAATTGAATCATGAATCATGAATCGAATCATGAATCATGAATTGAATCATGAATCATGAATCGAATCATGAATCATGAACTGAATCATGAATCATGAATTGAATCATGAATCATGAATCATGAATTATGAATTGAATCATGAATCATGAATCATGAATCGAATCATGAATCATGAATTGAATCGTGAATCATGAATCATGAATCAAGAATCGAATCATGAATCATGAATTGAATCATGAATCATGAATCATGAATTGAATCATGAATCATGAATTGAATCATATATTGAATCATAAATCATAAATCATGAATTGAATCATGAATCGAATCATGAATCATGAATTGAATCGTGAATCGTGAATCATGAATCAAGAATCGAATCATGAATCATGAATTGAATCATGAATCATGAATTGAATCATGAATCATGAATCAAATCATGAATCATGAATCGAATCATGAATTATGAATCATGAATCATGAATCGAATCATGAATCATGAATCGAATCATGAATTATGAATCGAAACATGAATCATGATTTGAATCATGAATCATGAAATGAATCAAGAATCATGAATCAAATCATGAATCATGAATAATGAATCGAATCATGAATCATGAAATGAATCATGAATCATGAAATGAATCATAAATCATTAATCATGAATCGAATCATGAATCATGAATTGAATCATGAATCATGAATTAAATCATAAATCATGAATTGAATCATGAATCATGAATTGAATCATAAATCATGAATTGAATCATGAATCATGAATTGAATCATGATTTGAATCATGAATCATGAATTGAATCATGAATCATGAAGCATGAATTGTATCATGAATCATGAATCAAATCATGAATCTCGAATCATGAATTGAATCATGAATCATGAATTTAATCATGAATTGAATCATAAATCATGAATCATGAATTGAATCATGAATTGAATCATAAATCATGAATCATGAATTGAATCATGAATCATAAATCGAATCATGAATCATGAATTAAATCATGAATCATGAATCGAATCATGAATCATGAATCGAATCATGAATCATGAATTGAATCATGAATCATGAATCATGAATTGAATCATGAATTGAATCATAAATCATGAATCATGAATTGAATCATGAATCATAAATCGAATCATGAATCATGAATTGAATCATGAATCATGAATCGAATCATGAATCATGAATCGAATCATGAATCATGAATTGAATCATGAATCATGAATTAAATCATGAATCATAAATCATGAATTAAATCATGAATCATGAATCGAATCATGAAACATGAATTGAATCATAAATCATGAATTGAATCATGAATCATGAATTGCATCATGAATCATGAATTGCATCATGAATCATTAATCATGAATTAAATCATGAATCATGAAATGAATCATGAATCATGAAATGAATCATGAATCATGAAATGAATCATGAATTGAATCATGAATCATGAATCATGAATTGAATCATGAATCATGAATTGATTCACGAATCATGAATTGAATCATGAATCATGAATCATGAATTGAATCATGAATCATGAATCATGAATTGAATCATGAATCATCAATCAAGAATCGAATCATGAATCATGAATTGAATCATGAATCATGAATTGAATCATGAATCATGAATCGAATCATGAATCATGAATCGAATCATGAATTATGAATCATGAATCGAATCATGAATCATGAATCGAATCATGAATTATGAATCGAAACATGAATCATGATTTGAATCATGAATCATGAATCATGAAATGAATCATGAATCATGAATCAAATCATGAATCATGAATAATGAATCGAATCATGAATCATGAAATGAATCATGAATCATGAAATGAATCATAAATCATTAATCATGAATCGAATCATGAATCATGAATTGAATCATAAATCATGAATTGAATCATGAATTGAATCATGATTTGAATCATGAATCATGAATTGAATCATGAATCATGAAGCATGAATTGAATCATGAATCATGAATCAAATCATGAATCTCGAATCATGAATTGAATCATGAATCATGAATTTAATCATGAATTGAATCATAAATCATGAATCATGAATTGATTCATGAATTGAATCATAAATCAAGAATCATGAATTGAATCATGAATCATAAATCGAATCATGAATCATGAATTGAATCATGAATCATGAATCGAATCATGAATCATTAATTGAATCATGAATCATGAATCATGAATTGAATCATGAATCATGAATCGAATCATGAAACATGAATTGAATCATGAGTCATGAATTGAATCATGAATCATGAATTGCATCATGAATCATGAATTGCATCATGAATCATTAATCATGAATTAAATCATGAATCATGAAATGAATCATGAATCATGAAATGAATCATGAATTGAATCATGAATCATGAATCATGAATTGAATCATGAATCATGAATTGAATCATGAATCATGAATTGAATCATAATTCATGAAATGAATCATGAATTGAATCATGAATCATGAATCATGAATTGAATCATGAATCATGAATTGAATCATGAATCATGAAATGAATCATGAATTGAATCATGAATCAAATCATGAATCATGAATTAAATCATGAATCATGAATCAAATCATGAATCATGAATCATGAATTGAATCATGAATCATCAATTGAATCATGAATTGGATCATAAATCATGAATCATCAATTTAATCATGAATCATGAATCGAATCATGAATCATGAATTGAATCATGAATCATGAATCATGAATCATGAATTGAATCATGAATCATGAATCATGAATCATGAATCGAATCATGAAACATGAATTAAATCATGAATCATGAATTGAATCATGAATCATGAATTGCATCATGAATCATGAATTGAATCATGAATCATGAAATGAATCATGAATCATGAAATGAATCATGAATCATGAAATGAATCATGAAATGAATCATGAATCATGAATCATAAATCATGAATCATGAATTGAATCATGAATCATGAATTGAATCATGAATCATGAATCATGAATCATGAATTGAATCATGAATCATGAATCATGAATCATGAATCATGAATTGAATCATGAATCATGAATCATGAATTGAATCATGAATCATGAATTGAATCATAAATTGAATCATAAATCATAAATCATGAATTGAATCATGAATCATGAATCGAATCATGAATCATGAATTGAATCGTGAATCATGAATCATGAATCATGAATCGAATCATGAATCATGAATTGAATCGTGAATCATGAATCATGAATTGAATCATGAATCATGAATCATGAATCATGAATTGAATCATGAATCATGAATTGAATCGTGAATCATGAATCATGAATTGAATCATGAATCATGAATCATGAATTGAATCATGAATCATGAATTGAATCATTAATCATGAATTGAATCATTAATCATGAATCATGAATCGAATCATGAATCATGAATTGAATCATTAATCATGAATTGAATCATAAATCATAAATCATGAATTGAATCATGAATCGAATCATGAATCATGAATTGAATCGTGAATCATGAATCATGAATCAAGAATCGAATCATGAATCATGAATTGAATCATGAATCATGAATTGAATCTTGAATCATGAATCGAATCATGAATCATGAATCGAATCATGAATTATGAATCATGAATCATGAATCGAATCATGAATCATGAATCGAATCATGAATTATGAATCGAAACATGAATCATGATTTGAATCATGAATCATGAATAATGAAATGAATCAAGAATCATGAATCGAATCATGAATCATGAATAATGAATCAAATCATGAATCATGAATCGAATCATGAATCATGAATTGAATCATGAATCATGAATTGAATCATGAATCATGAATCATGAATCATGAATTGAATCATGAATCATGAATCATGAATTGAATCATGAATCATGAATTGAATCATAAATTGAATCATAAATCATAAATCATGAATTGAATCATGAATCATGAATCGATTCATGAATTATGAATTGAATCGTGAATCATGAATCATGAATCAAGAATCGAATCATGAATCATGAATTGAATCATGAATCATGAATTGAATCATGAATCATGAATCGAATCATGAATCATGAATCGAATCATGAATTATGAATCATGAATCATGAATCGAATCATGAATCATGAATCGAATCATGAATTATGAATCGAAACATGAATCATGATTTGAATCATGAATCATGAATCATGAAATGAATCAAGAATCATGAATCGAATCATGAATCATGAATAATGAATCGAATCATGAATCATGAATCGAATCATGAATCATGAATTGAATCATGAATCATGAATTGAATCATGAATCATGAATCATGAATCATGAATTGAATCATGAATCATGAATCATGAATTGAATCATGAATCATGAATTGAATCATGAATCATGAATTGAATCATGAATTGAATCATAAATCATGAATCATGAATTGAATCATGAATCATGAATCGAATCATGAATCTTGAATCGAATCATGAATTATGAATCATGAATCATGAATCGAATCCTGAATCATGAATCGAATCATGAATTATGAATCGAAACATGAATCATGATTTGAATCATGAATCATGAATCATGAAATGAATCAAGAATCATGAATCGAATCATGAATCATGAATAATGAATCGAATCATGAATCATGAAATGAATCATGAATCATGAAATGAATCATAAATCATTAATCATGAATCGAATCATGAATCATGAATTGAATCATGAATCATGAATTGAATCATGAATCATGAATCGAATCATAAATCATGAATTGAATCATGAATCATGAATTGAATCATAAATCATGAATTGAATCATGAATCATGAATTGAATCATGATTTGAATCATGAATCATGAATTGAATCATGAATCATGAAGCATGAATTGAATCATGAATCATGAATCAAATCATGAATCTCGAATCATGAATTGAATCATGAATCATGAATTTAATCATGAATTGAATCATAAATCATGAATCATAAATCATGAATCATGAATTGAATCATGAATTGAATCATGAATTGAATCATAAATCATTAATCATGAATTGAATCATGAATCATAAATCGAATCATGAATCATGAATTGAATCATGAATCATGAATCGAATCATGAATCATGAATCGAATCATGAATCATGAATTGAATCATGAATCATGAATCATGAATTGAATCATGAATCATGAATCGAATCATGAAACATGAATTGAATCATGAGTCATGAATTGAATCATGAATCATGAATTGCATCATGAATCATGAATTGCATCATGAATCATTAATCATGAATTAAATCATGAATCATGAAATGAATCATGAATCATGAAATAAATCATGAATCATGAAATGAATCATGAATTGAATCATGAATCATGAATTGAATCATGAATCATGAATTGAATCATGAATCATGAATTGAATCATAATTCATGAAATGAATCATGAATTGAATCATGAATCATGAATCATGAATTGAATCATGAATCATGAATCATGAATCATGAATCGAATCATGAATCATGAATTGAATCATGAATCATGAATCATGAATTGAATCATGAATCATGAATCATGAATTGAATCATGAATCATGAATCGAATCATGAATCATGAATTAAATAATGAATTATGAATCAAACCATGAATCATGAATCATGAATTGAATCATGAATCATGAATTGAATCATAAATTGAATCATAAATCATAAATCATGAATTGAATCATGAATCATGAATCATGAATCATGAATCATGAATCGAATCATGAATCATGAATCATGAATCATGAATCGAATCATGAATCATGAAATGAATCATGAATTGAATCCTGAATTGAATCATAAATCATGAATCATGAATTGAATCATGATTTATGAATCGAATTATGAATCCTGAATTGAATCATGAATCATGAATCATGAATCATGAATCATGAATCGAATCATGAATCATGAATTGAATCATTAATCATGAATTGAATCATGAATCATGAATCATGATTCATGAATTGAATCATAAATTATGAATCATGAATCATGAACCCAATCATGAATCGAATCATGAATCATGAATCGAATCATGAATCTCGAATCATGAATTGAATCAAGAATCATGAATTAATTCATGAATTGAATCATAAATCATGAATCATGAATCGAATCATGAATCATGAATTATGAATCGAATCATGAATCATGAATTGAATCATGAATCATGAATCATGAATTGAATCATGAATCATGAATCGAATCATGAAGCATGAATTAAATCATGAATCATGAATTGAATCATGAATCATGAATTGCATCATGAATCATGAATTGAATCATGAATCATTAATCATGAATTAAATCATGAATCATGAAATGAATCATGAATCATGAAATGAATCATGAATTGAATCATGAATCATGAATCATGAATTGAATCATGAATCATGAAATGAATCATGAATCATGAAATGAATCATGAATTGAATCATGAATCATGAATCATGAATTGAATCATGAATCATGAAATGAATCATGAGTTGAATCATGAATCATGAATCATGAATTGAATCATGAATCATGAAATGAATCATGAATTGAATCATGAATCATGAATCATGAATTGAATCATGAATCATGAATCATGATTTATGAATTGAATCATGAATCATGAATGATGATTCATGAATTGAATCATAAATCATGAATCAAATCATGAATCATTAATTAAATCATGAATCATGAATCGAATCATGAATCATGTATTGAATCATGAATCATGAATCATGAATCATGAATCGAATCATGAATCATGAATTGAATGATGAATCATGAATTGAATCATGAATCATAAATCATGAATCATGAATTGAATCATGAATCATGAATCATGAATTGAATCATGAATCATGAATCGAATCATGAATCATGAATCATGAATTAAATCATGAATCATGAATCGAATCATAAATTGAATTATAAATCATAAATCATGAATTGAATCATGAATCATGATTAAAATCATGAATCATGAATTGAATCATAAATCATGAATCATGAATCATGAATCATGAATCGAATCATGAATCATGAATTGAATCATTAATCATGAATTGAATCATGAATCATGAATCATGATTCATGAATTGAATCATAAATTATGAATCATGAATCATGAACCCAATCATGAATCGAATCATGAATCATGAATCGAATCATGAATCTCGAATCATGAATTGAATCAAGAATCATGAATTAATTCATGAATTGAATCATAAATCATGAATCATGAATCGAATCATGAATCATGAATTATGAATCGAATCATGAATCATGAATTGAATCATGAATCATGAATCATGAATTGAATCATGAATCATGAATCGAATCATGAAGCATGAATTAAATCATGAATCATGAATTGAATCATGAATCATGAATTGCATCATGAATCATGAATTGAATCATGAATCATGAATCAAATCATGAATCATGAATCGAATCATGAATTATGAATCATGAATCATGAATCGAATCATGAATCATGAATCGAATCATGAATTATGGATCGAAACATGAATCATGATTTGAATCATGAATCATGAAATGAATCAAGAATCATGAATCGAATCATGAATCATGAATAATGAATCGAATCATGAATCATGAAATGAATCATGAATCATGAAATGAATCATAAATCATTAATCATGAATCGAATCATGAATCATGAATTGAATCATGAATCATGAATTGAATCATAAATCATGAATTGAATCATGAATCATGAATTGAATCATAAATCATGAATTGAATCATGAATCATGAATTGAATCATGATTTGAATCATGAATCATGAATTGAATCATGAATCATGAAGCATGAATTGTATCATGAATCATGAATCAAATCATGAATCTCGAATCATGAATTGAATAATGAATCATGAATTTAATCATGAATTAAATCATAAATCATGAATCATGAATTGAATCATGAATTGAATCATAAATCATGAATCATGAATTGAATCATGAATCATGAATCGAATCATGAATCATCAATTGAATCATGAATCATGAATCATGAATCATGAATTGAATCATGAATCATGAATCATGAATCGAATCATGAATTATGAATCATGAATCGAATCATGAATCATGAATCGAATCATGAATTATGAATCGAAACATGAATCATGATTTGAATCATGAATCATGAATCATGAATCGAATCATGAATCATGAATTGAATCATGAATCATGAATTGAATCATGAATCATGAATCATGAATTGAATCATGAATCATGAATTGAATCATTAATCATTAATATAATCATGAATTGAATCATAAATCATGAATCATGAATTGAATCATGAATCATGAATCGAATCATGAATCATGAATTGAATCATGAATCATGAATCGAATCATGAATCATGAACTGAATCATGAATCATGAATTGAATCATGAATCATGAATCATGAATCATGAATTGAATCATGAATCATGAATCATGAATTGAATCATGAATCATGAATTGAATCATAAATTGAATCATAAATCATAAATCATGAATTGAATCATGAATCATGAATCGAATCATGAATCATGAATTGAATCGTGAATCATGAATCATGAATCAAGAATCGAATCATGAATCATGAATTGAATCATGAATCATGAATTGAATCATGAATCATGAATCGAATCATGAATTATGAATCATGAATCATGAATCGAATCATGAATCATGAATCGAATCATGAATCATGAATCGAATCATGAATCATGAATTGAATCATGAATCATGAATTGAATCATGAATCATGAATCATGAATTGAATCATGAATCATGAATCATGAATTGAATCATAAATCATGAATTGAATCATAAATTGAATCATAAATCATAAATCATGAATTGAATCATGAATCGAATCATGAATCATGAATTGAATCGTGAATCATGAATCATGAATCAAGAATCGAATCATGAATCATTAATTGAATCATGAATCATGAATTGAATCATGAATCATGAATCAAATCATGAATCATGAATCGAATCATGAATTATGAATCATGAATCATGAATCGAATCATGAATCATGAATCGAATCATGAATTATGAATCGAAACATGAATCATGATTTGAATCATGAATCATGAAATGAATCAAGAATCATGAATCGAATCATGAATCATGAATAATGAATCGAATCATGAATCATGAATCGAATCATGAATTATGAATCGAAACATGAATCATGATTTGAATCATGAATCATGAATCATGAAATGAATCAAGAATCATGAATCGAATCATGAATCATGAATAATGAATCGAATCATGAATCATGAAATGAATCATGAATCATGAAATGAATCATAAATCATTAATCATGAATCGAATCATGAATCATGAATTGAATCATAAATCATGAATTGAATCATGAATCATGAATTGAATCATGATTTGAATCATGAATCATGAATTGAATCATAATTCATGAAATGAATCATGAATTGAATCATGAATCATGAATCATGAATTGAATCATGAATCATGAATTGAATCATGAATCATGAAATGAATCATGAATTGAATCATGAATCAAATCATGAATCATGAATTAAATCATGAATCATGAATCAAATCATGAATCATGAATCATGAATTGAATCATGAATCATCAATTGAATCATGAATTGGATCATAAATCATGAATCATCAATTTAATCATGAATCATGAATCGAATCATGAATCATGAATTGAATCATGAATCATGAATCATGAATCATGAATTGAATCATGAATCATGAATCATGAATCATGAATCGAATCATGAAACATGAATTAAATCATGAATCATGAATTGAATCATGAATCATTAATTGCATCATGAATCATGAATTGAATCATGAATCATGAAATGAATCATGAATTCTGAAATGAATCATGAATCATGAAATGAATCATGAAATGAATCATGAATCATGAATTGAATCATTAATCATGAATATAATCATGAATTGAATCATAAATCATGAATCATGAATTGAATCATGAATCATGAATCGAATCATGAATCATGAATTGAATCATGAATCATGAATCGAATCATGAATCATGAACTGAATCATGAATCATGAATTGAATCATGAATCATGAATCATGAATTATGAATTGAATCATGAATCATGAATCATGAATTGAATCATGAATCATGAATTGAATCATAAATTGAATCATAAATCATAAATCATGAATTGAATCATGAATCATGAATCGAATCATGAATCATGAATTGAATCGTGAATCATGAATCATGAATCAAGAATCGAATCATGAATCATGAATTGAATCATGAATCATGAATCATGAATTGAATCATGAATCATGAATTGAATCATATATTGAATCATAAATCATAAATCATGAATTGAATCATGAATCGAATCATGAATCATGAATTGAATCGTGAATCGTGAATCATGAATCAAGAATCGAATCATGAATCATGAATTGAATCATGAATCATGAATTGAATCATGAATCATGAATCAAATCATGAATCATGAATCGAATCATGAATTATGAATCATGAATCATGAATCGAATCATGAATCATGAATCGAATCATGAATTATGAATCGAAACATGAATCATGATTTGAATCATGAATCATGAATTGAATCAAGAATCATGAATCGAATCATGAATCATGAATAATGAATCGAATCATGAATCATGAAATGAATCATGAATCATGAAATGAATCATAAATCATTAATCATGAATCGAATCATGAATCATGAATTGAATCATGAATCATGAATTAAATCATAAATCATGAATTGAATCATGAATCATGAATTGAATCATAAATCATGAATTGAATCATGAATCATGAATTGAATCATGATTTGAATCATGAATCATGAATTGAATCATGAATCATGAAGCATGAATTGTATCATGAATCATGAATCAAATCATGAATCTCGAATCATGAATTGAATCATGAATCATGAATTTAATCATGAATTGAATCATAAATCATGAATCATGAATTGAATCATGAATTGAATCATAAATCATGAATCATGAATTGAATCATGAATCATAAATCGAATCATGAATCATGAATTAAATCATGAATCATGAATCGAATCATGAATCATGAATCGAATCATGAATCATGAATTGAATCATGAATCATGAATCATGAATTGAATCATGAATTGAATCATAAATCATGAATCATGAATTGAATCATGAATCATAAATCGAATCATGAATCATGAATTGAATCATGAATCATGAATCGAATCATGAATCATGAATCGAATCATGAATCATGAATTGAATCATGAATCATGAATTAAATCATGAATCATAAATCATGAATTAAATCATGAATCATGAATCGAATCATGAAACATGAATTGAATCATAAATCATGAATTGAATCATGAATCATGAATTGCATCATGAATCATGAATTGCATCATGAATCATTAATCATGAATTAAATCATGAATCATGAAATGAATCATGAATCATGAAATGAATCATGAATCATGAAATGAATCATGAATTGAATCATGAATCATGAATCATGAATTGAATCATGAATCATGAATTGATTCACGAATCATGAATTGAATCATGAATCATGAATCATGAATTGAATCATGAATCATGAATCATGAATTGAATCATGAATCATCAATCAAGAATCGAATCATGAATCATGAATTGAATCATGAATCATGAATTGAATCATGAATCATGAATCGAATCATGAATCATGAATCGAATCATGAATTATGAATCATGAATCGAATCATGAATCATGAATCGAATCATGAATTATGAATCGAAACATGAATCATGATTTGAATCATGAATCATGAATCATGAAATGAATCATGAATCATGAATCAAATCATGAATCATGAATAATGAATCGAATCATGAATCATGAAATGAATCATGAATCATGAAATGAATCATAAATCATTAATCATGAATCGAATCATGAATCATGAATTGAATCATAAATCATGAATTGAATCATGAATTGAATCATGATTTGAATCATGAATCATGAATTGAATCATGAATCATGAAGCATGAATTGAATCATGAATCATGAATCAAATCATGAATCTCGAATCATGAATTGAATCATGAATCATGAATTTAATCATGAATTGAATCATAAATCATGAATCATGAATTGATTCATGAATTGAATCATAAATCAAGAATCATGAATTGAATCATGAATCATAAATCGAATCATGAATCATGAATTGAATCATGAATCATGAATCGAATCATGAATCATTAATTGAATCATGAATCATGAATCATGAATTGAATCATGAATCATGAATCGAATCATGAAACATGAATTGAATCATGAGTCATGAATTGAATCATGAATCATGAATTGCATCATGAATCATGAATTGCATCATGAATCATTAATCATGAATTAAATCATGAATCATGAAATGAATCATGAATCATGAAATGAATCATGAATTGAATCATGAATCATGAATCATGAATTGAATCATGAATCATGAATTGAATCATGAATCATGAATTGAATCATAATTCATGAAATGAATCATGAATTGAATCATGAATCATGAATCATGAATTGAATCATGAATCATGAATTGAATCATGAATCATGAAATGAATCATGAATTGAATCATGAATCAAATCATGAATCATGAATTAAATCATGAATCATGAATCAAATCATGAATCATGAATCATGAATTGAATCATGAATCATCAATTGAATCATGAATTGGATCATAAATCATGAATCATCAATTTAATCATGAATCATGAATCGAATCATGAATCATGAATTGAATCATGAATCATGAATCATGAATCATGAATTGAATCATGAATCATGAATCATGAATCATGAATCGAATCATGAAACATGAATTAAATCATGAATCATGAATTGAATCATGAATCATGAATTGCATCATGAATCATGAATTGAATCATGAATCATGAAATGAATCATGAATCATGAAATGAATCATGAATCATGAAATGAATCATGAAATGAATCATGAATCATGAATCATAAATCATGAATCATGAATTGAATCATGAATCATGAATTGAATCATGAATCATGAATCATGAATCATGAATTGAATCATGAATCATGAATCATTAATCATGAATCATGAATTGAATCATGAATCATGAATCATGAATTGAATCATGAATCATGAATTGAATCATAAATTGAATCATAAATCATAAATCATGAATTGAATCATGAATCATGAATCGAATCATGAATCATGAATTGAATCGTGAATCATGAATCATGAATCATGAATCGAATCATGAATCATGAATTGAATCGTGAATCATGAATCATGAATTGAATCATGAATCATGAATCATGAATCATGAATTGAATCATGAATCATGAATTGAATCGTGAATCATGAATCATGAATTGAATCATGAATCATGAATCATGAATTGAATCATGAATCATGAATTGAATCATTAATCATGAATTGAATCATTAATCATGAATCATGAATCGAATCATGAATCATGAATTGAATCATTAATCATGAATTGAATCATAAATCATAAATCATGAATTGAATCATGAATCGAATCATGAATCATGAATTGAATCGTGAATCATGAATCATGAATCAAGAATCGAATCATGAATCATGAATTGAATCATGAATCATGAATTGAATCTTGAATCATGAATCGAATCATGAATCATGAATCGAATCATGAATTATGAATCATGAATCATGAATCGAATCATGAATCATGAATCGAATCATGAATTATGAATCGAAACATGAATCATGATTTGAATCATGAATCATGAATAATGAAATGAATCAAGAATCATGAATCGAATCATGAATCATGAATAATGAATCAAATCATGAATCATGAATCGAATCATGAATCATGAATTGAATCATGAATCATGAATTGAATCATGAATCATGAATCATGAATCATGAATTGAATCATGAATCATGAATCATGAATTGAATCATGAATCATGAATTGAATCATAAATTGAATCATAAATCATAAATCATGAATTGAATCATGAATCATGAATCGATTCATGAATTATGAATTGAATCGTGAATCATGAATCATGAATTGAATCATGAATCATGAATCGAATCATGAATCATGAATCGAATCATGAATTATGAATCATGAATCATGAATCGAATCATGAATCATGAATCGAATCATGAATTATGAATCGAAACATGAATCATGATTTGAATCATGAATCATGAATCATGAAATGAATCAAGAATCATGAATCGAATCATGAATCATGAATAATGAATCGAATCATGAATCATGAATCGAATCATGAATCATGAATTGAATCATGAATCATGAATTGAATCATGAATCATGAATCATGAATCATGAATTGAATCATGAATCATGAATCATGAATTGAATCATGAATCATGAATTGAATCATGAATCATGAATTGAATCATGAATTGAATCATAAATCATGAATCATGAATTGAATCATGAATCATGAATCGAATCATGAATCTTGAATCGAATCATGAATTATGAATCATGAATCATGAATCGAATCCTGAATCATGAATCGAATCATGAATTATGAATCGAAACATGAATCATGATTTGAATCATGAATCATGAATCATGAAATGAATCAAGAATCATGAATCGAATCATGAATCATGAATAATGAATCGAATCATGAATCATGAAATGAATCATGAATCATGAAATGAATCATAAATCATTAATCATGAATCGAATCATGAATCATGAATTGAATCATGAATCATGAATTGAATCATGAATCATGAATTGAATCATAAATCATGAATTGAATCATGAATCATGAATTGAATCATAAATCATGAATTGAATCATGAATCATGAATTGAATCATGATTTGAATCATGAATCATGAATTGAATCATGAATCATGAAGCATGAATTGAATCATGAATCATGAATCAAATCATGAATCTCGAATCATGAATTGAATCATGAATCATGAATTTAATCATGAATTGAATCATAAATCATGAATCATAAATCATGAATCATGAATTGAATCATGAATTGAATCATGAATTGAATCATAAATCATTAATCATGAATTGAATCATGAATCATAAATCGAATCATGAATCATGAATTGAATCATGAATCATGAATCGAATCATGAATCATGAATCGAATCATGAATCATGAATTGAATCATGAATCATGAATCATGAATTGAATCATGAATCATGAATCGAATCATGAAACATGAATTGAATCATGAGTCATGAATTGAATCATGAATCATGAATTGCATCATGAATCATGAATTGCATCATGAATCATTAATCATGAATTAAATCATGAATCATGAAATGAATCATGAATCATGAAATAAATCATGAATCATGAAATGAATCATGAATTGAATCATGAATCATGAATTGAATCATGAATCATGAATTGAATCATGAATCATGAATTGAATCATAATTCATGAAATGAATCATGAATTGAATCATGAATCATGAATCATGAATTGAATCATGAATCATGAATCATGAATCATGAATCGAATCATGAATCATGAATTGAATCATGAATCATGAATCATGAATTGAATCATGAATCATGAATCATGAATTGAATCATGAATCATGAATCGAATCATGAATCATGAATTAAATAATGAATTATGAATCAAACCATGAATCATGAATCATGAATTGAATCATGAATCATGAATTGAATCATAAATTGAATCATAAATCATAAATCATGAATTGAATCATGAATCATGAATCATGAATCATGAATCATGAATCGAATCATGAATCATGAATCATGAATCATGAATCGAATCATGAATCATGAAATGAATCATGAATTGAATCCTGAATTGAATCATAAATCATGAATCATGAATTGAATCATGATTTATGAATCGAATTATGAATCCTGAATTGAATCATGAATCATGAATCATGAATCATGAATCATGAATCGAATCATGAATCATGAATTGAATCATTAATCATGAATTGAATCATGAATCATGAATCATGATTCATGAATTGAATCATAAATTATGAATCATGAATCATGAACCCAATCATGAATCGAATCATGAATCATGAATCGAATCATGAATCTCGAATCATGAATTGAATCAAGAATCATGAATTAATTCATGAATTGAATCATAAATCATGAATCATGAATCGAATCATGAATCATGAATTATGAATCGAATCATGAATCATGAATTGAATCATGAATCATGAATCATGAATTGAATCATGAATCATGAATCGAATCATGAAGCATGAATTAAATCATGAATCATGAATTGAATCATGAATCATGAATTGCATCATGAATCATGAATTGAATCATGAATCATTAATCATGAATTAAATCATGAATCATGAAATGAATCATGAATCATGAAATGAATCATGAATTGAATCATGAATCATGAATCATGAATTGAATCATGAATCATGAAATGAATCATGAATCATGAAATGAATCATGAATTGAATCATGAATCATGAATCATGAATTGAATCATGAATCATGAAATGAATCATGAGTTGAATCATGAATCATGAATCATGAATTGAATCATGAATCATGAAATGAATCATGAATTGAATCATGAATCATGAATCATGAATTGAATCATGAATCATGAATCATGATTTATGAATTGAATCATGAATCATGAATGATGATTCATGAATTGAATCATAAATCATGAATCAAATCATGAATCATTAATTAAATCATGAATCATGAATCGAATCATGAATCATGTATTGAATCATGAATCATGAATCATGAATCATGAATCGAATCATGAATCATGAATTGAATGATGAATCATGAATTGAATCATGAATCATAAATCATGAATCATGAATTGAATCATGAATCATGAATCATGAATTGAATCATGAATCATGAATCGAATCATGAATCATGAATCATGAATTAAATCATGAATCATGAATCGAATCATAAATTGAATTATAAATCATAAATCATGAATTGAATCATGAATCATGATTAAAATCATGAATCATGAATTGAATCATAAATCATGAATCATGAATCATGAATCATGAATCGAATCATGAATCATGAATTGAATCATTAATCATGAATTGAATCATGAATCATGAATCATGATTCATGAATTGAATCATAAATTATGAATCATGAATCATGAACCCAATCATGAATCGAATCATGAATCATGAATCGAATCATGAATCTCGAATCATGAATTGAATCAAGAATCATGAATTAATTCATGAATTGAATCATAAATCATGAATCATGAATCGAATCATGAATCATGAATTATGAATCGAATCATGAATCATGAATTGAATCATGAATCATGAATCATGAATTGAATCATGAATCATGAATCGAATCATGAAGCATGAATTAAATCATGAATCATGAATTGAATCATGAATCATGAATTGCATCATGAATCATGAATTGAATCATGAATCATTAATCATGAATTAAATCATGAATCATGAAATGAATCATGAATCATGAAATGAATCATGAATTGAATCATGAATCATGAATCATGAATTGAATCATGAATCATGAAATGAATCATGAGTTGAATCATGAATCATGAATCATGAATTGAATCATGAATCATGAAATGAATCATGAATTGAATCATGAATTGAATCATGAATCATGAATCATGAATTGAATCATGAATCCTGAATCATGATTTATGAATTGAATCATGAATCATGAATGATGATTCATGAATTGAATCATGAATCATGAATCAAATCATGAATCATTAATTAAATCATGAATCGAATCATGAATCATGTATTGAATCATGAATCATGAATCATGAATCATGAATCGAATGATGAATCATGAATTGAATGATGAATCATGAATTGAATCATGAATCATAAATCATGAATCATGAATTGAATCATGAATCATGAATCATGAATTGAATCATGAATCATGAATCGAATCATGAATCATGAATCATGAATTAAATCATGAATCATGAATCGAATCATAAATTGAATTATAAATCATAAATCATGAATTGAATCATGAATCATGAATCAAATCATGAATCATGAATTGAATCATAAATCATGAATCATGAATTGAATCTTGAATCATGAATCATGAATCATGAATCGAATCATGAATCATAAATTGAATCATGAATCATGAATTAAATCATGAATCATGAATCATGAATCATGAATTGAATCATGAATCATGAATTAAATCATGAATCATGAATCATGAATCATGAATTAAATCATGAATCATGAATCATGAATTGAATCATGAATCATGAATCATGATACATGAATTGAATCATGAATCATGAATCAAATCATGAATCATGAATTGAATCATGAATCATGAATCGAATTATGAATCATGAATCATGAATTGAATCATAAATCATGAATTGAATCATGAATCATGAATTGAATCATAAATCATGAATTGAATCATGAATCATGAATTGAATCATGATTTGAATCATGAATCATGAATTGAATCATGAATCATGAAGCATGAATTGAATCATGAATCATGAATCAAATCATGAATCTCGAATCATGAATTGAATCATGAATCATGAATTTAATCATGAATTGAATCATAAATCATGAATCATGAATTGAATCATGAATTGAATCATAAATCATGAATCATGAATTGAATCATGAATTGAATCATGAATCATGAATCATGAATTGAATCATGAATCATGAATCGAATCATGAAACATGAATTGAATCATGAGTCATGAATTGAATCATGAATCATGAATTGCATCATGAATCATGAATTGCATCATGAATCATTAATCATGAATTAAATCATGAATCATGGAATGAATCATGAATCATGAAATGAATCATGAATCATGAAATGAATCATGAATTGAATCATGAATCATGAATCATGAATTGAATCATGAATCATGAATTGAATCATGAATCATGAATTGAATCATAATTCATGAAATGAATCATGAATTGAATCATGAATCATGAATCATGAATTGAATCATGAATCATGAATTGAATCATGAATCATGAAATGAATCATGAATTGAATCATGAATCATGAATCAAATCATGAATCATGAATTAAATCATGAATCATGAATTAAATCATGAATCATGAATCAAATCATGAATCATGAATCATGAATTGAATCATGAATCATCAATTGAATTATGAATTGGATCATAAATCATGAATCATCAATTTAATCATGAATCATGAATCGAATCATGAATCATGAATTGAATCATAAATCATGAATCATGAATTGAATCTTGAATCATGAATCATGAATCATGAATCGAATCATGAATCATAAATTGAATCATGAATCATGAATTAAATCATGAATCATGAATCATGAATCATGAATTAAATCATGAATCATGAATCATGAATTGAATCATGAATCATGAATCATGATACATGAATTGAATCATGAATCATGAATCAAATCATGAATCATGAATTGAATCATGAATCATGAATCGAATTATGAATCATGAATCATGAATTGAATCATAAATCATGAATTGAATCATGAATCATGAATTGAATCATAAATCATGAATTGAATCATGAATCATGAATTGAATCATGATTTGAATCATGAATCATGAATTGAATCATGAATCATGAAGCATGAATTGAATCATGAATCATGAATCAAATCATGAATCTCGAATCATGAATTGAATCATGAATCATGAATTTAATCATGAATTGAATCATAAATCATGAATCATGAATTGAATCATGAATTGAATCATAAATCATGAATCATGAATTGAATCATGAATTGAATCTTGAATCATGAATCATGAATCATGAATCGAATCATGAATCATAAATTGAATCATGAATCATGAATTAAATCATGAATCATGAATCATGAATCATGAATTAAATCATGAATCATGAATCATGAATTGAATCATGAATCATGAATCATGATACATGAATTGAATCATGAATCATGAATCAAATCATGAATCATGAATTGAATCATGAATCATGAATCGAATTATGAATCATGAATCATGAATTGAATCATAAATCATGAATTGAATCATGAATCATGAATTGAATCATAAATCATGAATTGAATCATGAATCATGAATTGAATCATGATTTGAATCATGAATCATGAATTGAATCATGAATCATGAAGCATGAATTGAATCATGAATCATGAATCAAATCATGAATCTCGAATCATGAATTGAATCATGAATCATGAATTTAATCATGAATTGAATCATAAATCATGAATCATGAATTGAATCATGAATTGAATCATAAATCATGAATCATGAATTGAATCATGAATTGAATCATGAATCATGAATCATGAATTGAATCATGAATCATGAATCGAATCATGAAACATGAATTGAATCATGAGTCATGAATTGAATCATGAATCATGAATTGCATCATGAATCATGAATTGCATCATGAATCATTAATCATGAATTAAATCATGAATCATGAAATGAATCATGAATCATGAAATGAATCATGAATCATGAAATGAATCATGAATTGAATCATGAATCATGAATCATGAATTGAATCATGAATCATGAATTGAATCATGAATCATGAATTGAATCATAATTCATGAAATGAATCATGAATTGAATCATGAATCATGAATCATGAATTGAATCATGAATCATGAATTGAATCATGAATCATGAAATGAATCATGAATTGAATCATGAATCATGAATCAAATCATGAATCATGAATTAAATCATGAATCATGAATCAAATCATGAATCATGAATCATGAATTGAATCATGAATCATCAATTGAATTATGAATTGGATCATAAATCATGAATCATCAATTTAATCATGAATCATGAATCATGAATCATGAATCGAATCATGAATCATGAATTGAATCATGAATCATGAATCATGAATCATGAATTGAATCATAAATCATGAATCGAATCATGAATCATGAATTAAATAATGAATTATGAATCAAATCATGAATCATGAATCATGAATTGAATCATGAATCATGAATTGAATCATAAATTGAATCATAAATCATAAATCATGAATTGAATCATGAATCATGAATCATGAATCATGAATCATGAATCGAATCATGAATCATGAATCATGAATCATGAATCGAATCATGAATCATGAAATGAATCATGAATTGAATCCTGAATTGAATCATAAATCATGAATCATGAATTGAATCATGATTTATGAATCGAATCAAGAATCATGAATTGAATCATGAATCATGAATCATGAATCATGAATCATGAATTGAATTATGAATCATGAATTGAATCATGAATCATGAATCATGAATCATGAATTGAATCATAAATTATGAATCATGAATCATGAACCCAATCATGAATCATGAATTGAATCATGAATCATGAATCGAATCATGAATCTCGAATCATGAATTGAATCAAGAATCATGAATTAATTCATGAATTGAATCATAAATCATGAATCATGAATCGAATCATGAATCATGAATTATGAATCGAATCATGAATCATGAATTGAATCATGAATCATGAATCATGAATTGAAGCATGAATCATGAATCGAATCATGAAGCATGAATTAAATCATGAATCATGAATTGAATCATGAATCATGAATTGCATCATGAATCATGAATTGAATCATGAATCATTAATCATGAATTAAATCATGAATCATGAAATGAATCATGAATCATGAAATGAATCATGAATTGAATCATGAATCATGAATCATGAATTGAATCATGAATCATGAAATGAATCATGAGTTGAATCATGAATCATGAATCATGAATTGAATCATGAATCATGAAATGAATCATGAATTGAATCATGAATCATGAATCATGAATTGAATCATGAATCATGAATCATGATTTATGAATTGAATCATGAATCATGAATGATGATTCATGAATTGAATCATGAATCATGAATCAAATCATGAATCATTAATTAAATCATGAATCATGAATCGAATCATGAATCATGTATTGAATCATGAATCATGAATCATGAATCATGAATCGAATCACAAATCATGAATTGAATGATGAATCATGAATTGAATGATGAATCATGAATCGAATCATGAATCATGAATTGAATCATGAATCATGAATCATGAATTGAATCATAAATCATGAATCGAATCATGAATCATGAATCATGAATTGAATCATGAATCATGAATCAAATCATGAATCATGAATTGAATCATGAATCATGAATCATGAATTGAATCTTGAATCATGAATCATGAATCATGAATCGAATCATGAATCATAAATTGAATCATGAATCATGAATTAAATCATGAATCATGAATCATGAATCATGAATTGAATCATGAATCATGAATTAAATCATGAATCATGAATCATGAATTAAATCATGAATCATGAATCATGAATTGAATCATGAATCATGAATCATGATACATGAATTGAATCATGAATCATGAATCAAATCATGAATCATGAATTGAATCATGAATCATGAATCGAATTATGAATCATGAATCATGAATTGAATCATTAATCATGAATTGAATCATGAATTGAATCTTAAATCATGAATCATGAATCGAATCATGAATCATGAATCATGAATTCAATCATGAATCATGAATCATGAATTGAATCATGAATCGAATCATGAATCATGAACCATGAATTGAATCATGAATCATGAATTGAATCATAAATTGAATCATAAATCATAAGTCATGAATTGAATCATGAATCATGAATCGAATCATGAATCATGAATCATGAATTGAATCATGAATCATGAATCGAATCATGAAACATGAATTGAATCATGAATCATGAATTGAATCATGAATCATGAATTGCATCATGAATCATGAATTGAATCATGAATCATTAATCATCAATTAAATCATGAATCATGAAATGAATCATGAAACATGAAATAAATTATGAATTGAATCATGAATCATGAATTGAATCATAATTCATGAAATGAATCATGAATCAAATCATGAATCATGAATCATGAATTGAATCATGAATCATGAAATGAATCATGAATTGAATCATGAATCATGAAATGAATCATGAATTGAATCATGAATCATGAATCAAATCATGAATCATGAATTAAATCATGAATTGAATCATGAATCATGAATCGAATCATGAATCATGAATCATGAATTGCATCATGAATCATCAATTGAATCATGAATTGAATCATAAATCATGAATCATGAATTGAATCATGAATCATGAATCGAATCATGAATCATGAATTGAATCATGAATCATGAATCATGAATCATGAATCATGAATCGAATCATGAATTATGAATCATGAATCATGAATCGAATCATGAATCATGAATCGAATCATGAATTATGAATCGAAACATGAATCATGAATTGAATCATGAATCATGAATCATGAATTGAATCATGAATCATGAATCATGAATTGAATCATGAATCATGAATTGAATCATTAATCATGAATTGAATTATGAATTGAATCATAAATCATGAATCATGAATTGAATCATGAATCATGAATCGAATCATGAATCATGAATTGAATCATGAATCATGAATCATGAATCGAATCATGAATCATGAATTGAATCATGAATCATGAATTGAATCATGAATCATGAATCATGAATCATGAATTGAATCATGAATCATGAATCATGAATTGAATCATGAATCATGAATTGAATCATGAATCATGAATCATGAATCATGAATTGAATCATGAAACATGAATCATGAATTGAATCATGAATCATGAATTGAATCATAAATTGAATCATAAATCATAAATCATGAATTGAATCATGAATCATGAATTGAATCATAAATTGAATCATAAATCATAAATCATGAATTGAATCATGAATCATGAATTGAATCATAAATTGAATCATAAATCATGAATCATGAATTGAATCATGAATCATGAATCGAATCATGAATCATGAATTGAATCATGAATCATGAATCGAATCATGAATCATGAATTGAATCGTGAATCATGAATCAAGAATCGAATCATGAATCATGAATTGAATCATGAATCATGAATTGAATCATGAATCATGAATCGAATCATGAATCATGAATCGAATCATGAATTATGAATCATGAATCGAATCATGAATCATGAATCGAATCATGAATTATGAATCGAAACATGAATCATGATTTGAATCATGAATCATGAATCATGAAATGAATCAAGAATCATGAATCGAATCATGAATCATGAATAATGAATCGAATCATGAATCATAAAATGAATCATGAATCATGAAATGAATCATAAATCATTAATCATGAATCGAATCATGAATCATGAATTGAATCATGAATCATGAATTGAATCATAAATCATGAATTGAATCATGAATCATGAATCATGAATTGAATCATGAATCATGAATCAAATCATGAATCATGAATTGAATCATGAATCATGAATTGAATCATGAATCATGAAATGAATCATGAATTGAATCATGAACCATGAATCATGAATTGAATCATGAATCATGAATCATGATTTATGAATTGAATCATGAATCATGAATCAAATCATGAATCATTAATTAAATCATGAATCATGAATCGAATCATGAATCATGAATTGAATCATGAATCATGAATCAAATCATGAATCATTAATTAAATCATGAATCATGAATCGAATCATGAATCATGTATTGAATCATGAATCATGAATCATGAATTGAATCATAAATCATGAATCGAATCATGAATCATGAATCATGAATTGAATCATGAATCATGAATCAAATCATGAATCATGAATTGAATCATGAATCATGAATCATGAATTGAATCTTGAATCATGAATCATGAATCATGAATCGAATCATGAATCATAAATTGAATCATGAATCATGAATTAAATCATGAATCATGAATCATGAATCATGAATTGAATCATGAATCATGAATTAAATCATGAATCATGAATCATGAATTAAATCATGAATCATAAATCATGAATTGAATCATGAATCATGAATAATGATACATGAATTGAATCATGAATCATGAATCAAATCATGAATCATGAATTGAATCATGAATCATGAATCGAATTATGAATCATGAATCATGAATTGAATCATTAATCATGAATTGAATCATGAATTGAATCTTAAATCATGAATCATGAATCGAATCATGAATCATGAATCATGAATTCAATCATGAATCATGAATCATGAATTGAATCATGAATCGAATCATGAATCATGAACCATGAATTGAATCATGAATCATGAATTGAATCATAAATTGAATCATAAATCATAAGTCATGAATTGAATCATGAATCATGAATCGAATCATGAATCATGAATCATGAATTCAATCATGAATCATGAATCGAATCATGAATCATGAATTGAATCATGAATCATGAATTGCATCATGAATCATGAATTGAATCATGAATCATTAATCATCAATTAAATCATGAATCATGAAATGAATCATGAAACATGAAATAAATTATGAATTGAATCATGAATCATGAATTGAATCATAATTCATGAAATGAATCATGAATTGAATCATGAATCATGAATCATGAATTGAATCATGAATCATGAAATGAATCATGAATTGAATCATGAATCATGAAATGAATCATGAATTGAATCATGAATCATGAATCAAATCATGAATCATGAATTAAATCATGAATCATGAATTGATTCATGAATCATGAATCGAATCATGAATCATGAATTGCATCATGAATCATCAATTGAATCATGAATTGAATCATAAATCATGAATCATCAATTTAATCATGAATCATGAATCGAATCATGAATCATGAATTGAATCATGAATCATGAATCATGAATCATGAATTGAATCATGAATCATGAATCATGAATCATGAATCGAATCATGAATTATGAATCATGAATCATGAATCGAATCATGAATCATGAATCGAATCATGAATTATGAATCGAAACATGAATCATGAATTGAATCATGAATCATGAATCATGAATTGAATCATGAATCATGAATCATGAATTGAATCATGAATCATGAATTGAATCATTAATCATGAATTGAATTATGAATTGAATCATAAATCATGAATCATGAATTGAATCATGGATCATGAATCGAATCATGAATCATGAATTGAATCATGAATCATGAATCATGAATCGAATCATGAATCATGAATTGAATCATGAATCATGAATTGAATCATGAATCATGAATCATGAATCATGAATTGAATCATGAATCATGAATCATGAATTGAATCATGAATCATGAATTGAATCATAAATTGAATCATAAATCATAAATCATGAATTGAATCATGAATCATGAATCGAATCATGAATCATGAATTGAATCGTGAATCATGAATCATGAATCAAGAATCGAATCATGAATCATGAATTGAATCATGAATCATGAATCGAATCATGAATCATGAATCGAATCATGAATTATGAATCATGAATCATGAATCGAATCATGAATCATGAATCGAATCATGAATCATGAATCGAATCATGAATCATGAATTGAATCATGAATCATGAATTGAATCATGAATCATGAATCATGAATTGAATCATGAAACATGAATCATGAATTGAATCATGAATCATGAATTGAATCATAAATTGAATCATAAATCATAAATCATGAATTGAATCATGAATCATGAATTGAATCATAAATTGAATCATAAATCATGAATCATGAATTGAATCATGAATCATGAATCGAATCATGAATCATGAATTGAATCATGAATCATGAATCGAATCATGAATCATGAATTGAATCGTGAATCATGAATCAAGAATCGAATCATGAATCATGAATTGAATCATGAATCATGAATTGAATCATGAATCATGAATCGAATCATGAATCATGAATCGAATCATGAATTATGAATCATGAATCGAATCATGAATCATGAATCGAATCATGAATTATGAATCGAAACATGAATCATGATTTGAATCATGAATCATGAATCATGAAATGAATCAAGAATCATGAATCGAATCATGAATCATGAATAATGAATCGAATCATGAATCATAAAATGAATCATGAATCATGAAATGAATCATAAATCATTAATCATGAATCGAATCATGAATCATGAATTGAATCATGAATCATGAATTGAATCATAAATCATGAATTGAATCATGATTTGAATCATGAATCATGATTTGAATCATGAATCATGAATTGAATCATGAATCATGAAGCATGAATTGAATCATGAATCATGAATCAAATCATGAATCTCGAATCATGAATTGAATCATGAATCATGAATTTAATCATGAATGGAATCATAAATCATGAATCATGAATTGAATCATGAATTGAATCATAAATCATGAATCACGAATTGAATCATGAATCATAAATCGAATCATGAATCATGAATTGAATCATGAATCATGAATCGAATCATAAATCATGAATTGAATCATGAATCATGAATTGAATCATGAATCATGAATCGAATCATGAATCATGAATCATGAATTGAATCATGAATCATCAATTGAATCTTGAATTGAATCATAAATCATGAATCATCAATTTAATCATGAATCATGAATCGAATCATGAATCATCAATTGAATCATGAATCATGAATCATGAATCATGAATTGAATCATGAATCATGAATCATGAATCATGAATCGAATCATGAATTATGAATCATGAATCATGAATCGAATCATGAATCATGAATCGAATCATGAATTATGAATCGAAACATGAATCATGATTTGAATCATGAATCATGAATCATGAATCGAATCATGAATCATGAATTGAATCATGAATCATGAATTGAATCATGAATCATGAATCATGAATTGAATCATGAATCATGAATTGAATCATTAATCATGAATATAATCATTAATTGAATCATAAATCATGAATCATGAATTGAATCATGAATCATGAATCGAATCATGAATCATGAATTGAATCATGAATCATGAATCGAATCATGAATCATGAACTGAATCATGAATCATGAATTGAATCATGAATCATGAATCATGAATCATGAATTGAATCATGAATCATGAATCATGAATTGAATCATGAATCATGAATTGAATCATAAATTGAATCATAAACCATAAATCATGAATTGAATCATGAATCATGAATCGAATCATGAATCATGAATTGAATCATGAATCATGAATCGAATCATGAATCATGAATCGAATCATGAATCATGAATCGAATCATAAATTATGAATCATGAATCATGAATCGAATCATGAATCATGAATCGAATCATGAATCATGAATCGAATCATGAATCATGAATTGAATCATGAATCATGAATTGAATCATGAATCATGAATCATGAATTGAATCATGAATCATGAATCATGAAATGAATCATGAATCATGAATTGAATCATAAATTGAATCATAAATCATGAATTGAATCATGAATCGAATCATGAATCATGAATTGAATCGTGAATCATAAATTATGAATCAAAAATTGAATCATGAATCATGAATTGAATCATGAATCATGAATTGAATCATGAATCATGAATCAAATCATGAATCATGAATCGAATCATGAATTATGAATCATGAATCATGAATCGAATCATGAATCATGAATCGAATCATGAATTATGAATCGAAACATGAATCATGATTTGAATCATGAATCATGAAATGAATCAAGAATCATGAATCATGAATAATGAATCGAATCATGAATCATGAAATGAATCATGAATCATGAAATGAATTATAAATCATTAATCATGAATCAAATCATGAATCATGAATTGAATCATGAATCATGAATTGAATCATAAATCATGAATTGAATCATGAATCATGAATTGAATCATAAATCATGAATTGAATCATGAATCATGAATTGAATCATGATTTGAATCATGAATCATGAATTGAATCATGAATCATGAAGCATGAATTGTATCATGAATCATGAATCAATTCATGAATCTCGAATCATGAATTGAATCATGAATCATGAATTGAATCATAAATCATGAATCATGAATTGAATCATGAATTGAATCATAAATCATGAATCATGAATTGAATCATGAATCATAAATCGAATCATGAATCATGAATTAAATCATGAATCATGAATCGAATCATGAATCATGATTCGAATCATGAATCATGAATTGAATCATGAATCATGAATTGAATCATGAATTGAATCATAAATCATGAATCATGAATTGAATCATGAATCATAAATCGAATCATGAATCATGAATTGAATCATGAATCATGAATCGAATCATGAATCATGAATCGAATCATGAATCATGAAATGAATCATGAATTGAATCATGAATCATGAAATGAATCATGAATTGAATCATGAATCATGAATCAAATCATGAATCATGAATTAAATCATGAATCATGAATTGAATCATGAATCATGAATCGAATCATGAATCATGAATCATGAATTGCATCATGAATCATCAATTGAATCATGAATTGAATCATAAATCATGAATCATGAATTGAATCATGAATCATGAATCGAATCATGAATCATGAATTGAATCATGAATCATGAATCATGAATCATGAATCATGAATCGAATCATGAATTATGAATCATGAATCATGAATCGAATCATGAATCATGAATCGAATCATGAATTATGAATCGAAACATGAATCATGAATTGAATCATGAATCATGAATCATGAATTGAATCATGAATCATGAATCATGAATTGAATCATGAATCATGAATTGAATCATTAATCATGAATTGAATTATGAATTGAATCATAAATCATGAATCATGAATTGAATCATGAATCATGAATCGAATCATGAATCATGAATTGAATCATGAATCATGAATCATGAATCGAATCATGAATCATGAATTGAATCATGAATCATGAATTGAATCATGAATCATGAATCATGAATCATGAATTGAATCATGAATTATGAATCATGAATTGAATCATGAATCATGAATTGAATCATGAATCATGAATCATGAATCATGAATTGAATCATGAAACATGAATCATGAATTGAATCATGAATCATGAATTGAATCATAAATTGAATCATAAATCATAAATCATGAATTGAATCATGAATCATGAATTGAATCATAAATTGAATCATAAATCATAAATCATGAATTGAATCATGAATCATGAATTGAATCATAAATTGAATCATAAATCATGAATCATGAATTGAATCATGAATCATGAATCGAATCATGAATCATGAATTGAATCATGAATCATGAATCGAATCATGAATCATGAATTGAATCGTGAATCATGAATCAAGAATCGAATCATGAATCATGAATTGAATCATGAATCATGAATTGAATCATGAATCATGAATCGAATCATGAATCATGAATCGAATCATGAATTATGAATCATGAATCGAATCATGAATCATGAATCGAATCATGAATTATGAATCGAAACATGAATCATGATTTGAATCATGAATCATGAATCATGAAATGAATCAAGAATCATGAATCGAATCATGAATCATGAATAATGAATCGAATCATGAATCATAAAATGAATCATGAATCATGAAATGAATCATAAATCATTAATCATGAATCGAATCATGAATCATGAATTGAATCATGAATCATGAATTGAATCATAAATCATGAATTGAATCATGAATCATGAATCATGAATTGAATCATGAATCATGAATCAAATCATGAATCATGAATTGAATCATGAATCATGAATTGAATCATGAATCATGAAATGAATCATGAATTGAATCATGAACCATGAATCATGAATTGAATCATGAATCATGAATCATGATTTATGAATTGAATCATGAATCATGAATCAAATCATGAATCATTAATTAAATCATGAATCATGAATCGAATCATGAATCATGAATTGAATCATGAATCATGAATCAAATCATGAATCATTAATTAAATCATGAATCATGAATCGAATCATGAATCATGTATTGAATCATGAATCATGAATCATGAATTGAATCATAAATCATGAATCGAATCATGAATCATGAATCATGAATTGAATCATGAATCATGAATCAAATCATGAATCATGAATTGAATCATGAATCATGAATCATGAATTGAATCTTGAATCATGAATCATGAATCATGAATCGAATCATGAATCATAAATTGAATCATGAATCATGAATTAAATCATGAATCATGAATCATGAATCATGAATTGAATCATGAATCATGAATTAAATCATGAATCATGAATCATGAATTAAATCATGAATCATAAATCATGAATTGAATCATGAATCATGAATAATGATACATGAATTGAATCATGAATCATGAATCAAATCATGAATCATGAATTGAATCATGAATCATGAATCGAATTATGAATCATGAATCATGAATTGAATCATTAATCATGAATTGAATCATGAATTGAATCTTAAATCATGAATCATGAATCGAATCATGAATCATGAATCATGAATTCAATCATGAATCATGAATCATGAATTGAATCATGAATCGAATCATGAATCATGAACCATGAATTGAATCATGAATCATGAATTGAATCATAAATTGAATCATAAATCATAAGTCATGAATTGAATCATGAATCATGAATCGAATCATGAATCATGAATCATGAATTCAATCATGAATCATGAATCGAATCATGAATCATGAATTGAATCATGAATCATGAATTGCATCATGAATCATGAATTGAATCATGAATCATTAATCATCAATTAAATCATGAATCATGAAATGAATCATGAAACATGAAATAAATTATGAATTGAATCATGAATCATGAATTGAATCATAATTCATGAAATGAATCATGAATTGAATCATGAATCATGAATCATGAATTGAATCATGAATCATGAAATGAATCATGAATTGAATCATGAATCATGAAATGAATCATGAATTGAATCATGAATCATGAATCAAATCATGAATCATGAATTAAATCATGAATCATGAATTGATTCATGAATCATGAATCGAATCATGAATCATGAATTGCATCATGAATCATCAATTGAATCATGAATTGAATCATAAATCATGAATCATCAATTTAATCATGAATCATGAATCGAATCATGAATCATGAATTGAATCATGAATCATGAATCATGAATCATGAATTGAATCATGAATCATGAATCATGAATCATGAATCGAATCATGAATTATGAATCACGAATCATGAATCGAATCATGAATCATGAATCGAATCATGAATTATGAATCGAAACATGAATCATGAATTGAATCATGAATCATGAATCATGAATTGAATCATGAATCATGAATCATGAATTGAATCATGAATCATGAATTGAATCATTAATCATGAATTGAATTATGAATTGAATCATAAATCATGAATCATGAATTGAATCATGGATCATGAATCGAATCATGAATCATGAATTGAATCATGAATCATGAATCATGAATCGAATCATGAATCATGAATTGAATCATGAATCATGAATTGAATCATGAATCATGAATCATGAATCATGAATTGAATCATGAATCATGAATCGTGAATTGAATCATGAATCATGAATTGAATCATAAATTGAATCATAAATCATAAATCATGAATTGAATCATGAATCATGAATCGAATCATGAATCATGAATTGAATCGTGAATCATGAATCATGAATCAAGAATCGAATCATGAATCATGAATTGAATCATGAATCATGAATCGAATCATGAATCATGAATCGAATCATGAATTATGAATCATGAATCATGAATCGAATCATGAATCATGAATCGAATCATGAATCATGAATCGAATCATGAATCATGAATTGAATCATGAATCATGAATTGAATCATGAATCATGAATCATGAATTGAATCATGAAACATGAATCATGAATTGAATCATGAATCATGAATTGAATCATAAATTGAATCATAAATCATAAATCATGAATTGAATCATGAATCATGAATTGAATCATAAATTGAATCATAAATCATAAATCATGAATTGAATCATGAATCATGAATTGAATCATAAATTGAATCATAAATCATGAATCATGAATTGAATCATGAATCATGAATCGAATCATGAATCATGAATTGAATCATGAATCATGAATCGAATCATGAATCATGAATTGAATCGTGAATCATGAATCAAGAATCGAATCATGAATCATGAATTGAATCATGAATCATGAATTGAATCATGAATCATGAATCGAATCATGAATCATGAATCGAATCATGAATTATGAATCATGAATCGAATCATGAATCATGAATCGAATCATGAATTATGAATCGAAACATGAATCATGATTTGAATCATGAATCATGAATCATGAAATGAATCAAGAATCATGAATCGAATCATGAATCATGAATAATGAATCGAATCATGAATCATAAAATGAATCATGAATCATGAAATGAATCATAAATCATTAATCATGAATCGAATCATGAATCATGAATTGAATCATGAATCATGAATTGAATCATAAATCATGAATTGAATCATGATTTGAATCATGAATCATGATTTGAATCATGAATCATGAATTGAATCATGAATCATGAAGCATGAATTGAATCATGAATCATGAATCAAATCATGAATCTCGAATCATGAATTGAATCATGAATCATGAATTTAATCATGAATGGAATCATAAATCATGAATCATGAATTGAATCATGAATTGAATCATAAATCATGAATCACGAATTGAATCATGAATCATAAATCGAATCATGAATCATGAATTGAATCATGAATCATGAATCGAATCATAAATCATGAATTGAATCATGAATCATGAATTGAATCATGAATCATGAATCGAATCATGAATCATGAATCATGAATTGAATCATGAATCATCAATTGAATCTTGAATTGAATCATAAATCATGAATCATCAATTTAATCATGAATCATGAATCGAATCATGAATCATCAATTGAATCATGAATCATGAATCATGAATCATGAATTGAATCATGAATCATGAATCATGAATCATGAATCGAATCATGAATTATGAATCATGAATCATGAATCGAATCATGAATCATGAATCGAATCATGAATTATGAATCGAAACATGAATCATGATTTGAATCATGAATCATGAATCATGAATCGAATCATGAATCATGAATTGAATCATGAATCATGAATTGAATCATGAATCATGAATCATGAATTGAATCATGAATCATGAATTGAATCATTAATCATGAATATAATCATTAATTGAATCATAAATCATGAATCATGAATTGAATCATGAATCATGAATCGAATCATGAATCATGAATTGAATCATGAATCATGAATCGAATCATGAATCATGAACTGAATCATGAATCATGAATTGAATCATGAATCATGAATCATGAATCATGAATTGAATCATGAATCATGAATCATGAATTGAATCATGAATCATGAATTGAATCATAAATTGAATCATAAACCATAAATCATGAATTGAATCATGAATCATGAATCGAATCATGAATCATGAATTGAATCATGAATCATGAATCGAATCATGAATCATGAATCGAATCATGAATCATGAATCGAATCATAAATTATGAATCATGAATCATGAATCGAATCATGAATCATGAATCGAATCATGAATCATGAATCGAATCATGAATCATGAATTGAATCATGAATCATGAATTGAATCATGAATCATGAATCATGAATTGAATCATGAATCATGAATCATGAAATGAATCATGAATCATGAATTGAATCATAAATTGAATCATAAATCATGAATTGAATCATGAATCGAATCATGAATCATGAATTGAATCGTGAATCATAAATTATGAATCAAAAATTGAATCATGAATCATGAATTGAATCATGAATCATGAATTGAATCATGAATCATGAATCAAATCATGAATCATGAATCGAATCATGAATTATGAATCATGAATCATGAATCGAATCATGAATCATGAATCGAATCATGAATTATGAATCGAAACATGAATCATGATTTGAATCATGAATCATGAAATGAATCAAGAATCATGAATCATGAATAATGAATCGAATCATGAATCATGAAATGAATCATGAATCATGAAATGAATTATAAATCATTAATCATGAATCAAATCATGAATCATGAATTGAATCATGAATCATGAATTGAATCATAAATCATGAATTGAATCATGAATCATGAATTGAATCATAAATCATGAATTGAATCATGAATCATGAATTGAATCATGATTTGAATCATGAATCATGAATTGAATCATGAATCATGAAGCATGAATTGTATCATGAATCATGAATCAATTCATGAATCTCGAATCATGAATTGAATCATGAATCATGAATTGAATCATAAATCATGAATCATGAATTGAATCATGAATTGAATCATAAATCATGAATCATGAATTGAATCATGAATCATAAATCGAATCATGAATCATGAATTAAATCATGAATCATGAATCGAATCATGAATCATGATTCGAATCATGAATCATGAATTGAATCATGAATCATGAATTGAATCATGAATTGAATCATAAATCATGAATCATGAATTGAATCATGAATCATAAATCGAATCATGAATCATGAATTGAATCATGAATCATGAATCGAATCATGAATCATGAATCGAATCATGAATCATGAATTGAATCATGAATCATGAATTGAATCATAAATTGAATCATAAATCATGAATTGAATCATGAATCGAATCATGAATCATGAATTGAATCGTGAATCATAAATTATGAATCAAAAATCGAATCATGAATCATGAATTGAATCATGAATCATGAATTGAATCATGAATCATGAATCAAATCATGAATCATGAATCGAATCATGAATTATGAATCATGAATCATGAATCGAATCATGAATCATGAATCGAATCATGAATTATGAATCGAAACATGAATCATGATTTGAATCATGAATCATGAAATGAATCAAGAATCATGAATCATGAATAATGAATCGAATCATGAATCATGAAATGAATCATGAATCATGAAACGAATTATAAATCATTAATCATGAATCGAATCATGAATCATGAATTGAATCATGAATCATGAATTGAATCATAAATCATGAATTGAATCATGAATCATGAATTGAATCATAAATCATGAATTGAATCATGAATCTTGAATTGAATCATGATTTGAATCATGAATCATGAATTGAATCATGAATCATGAAGCATGAATTGTATCATGAATCATGAATCAATTCATGAATCTCGAATCATGAATTGAATCATGAATCATGAATTGAATCATGAATTGAATCATAAATCATGAATCATGAATTGAATCATGAATCATAAATCGAATCATGAATCATGAATTAAATCATGAATCATGAATCGAATCATGAATCATGATTCGAATCATGAATCATGAATTGAATCATGAATCATGAATCATGAATTGAATCATGAATTGAATCATAAATCATGAATCATGAATTGAATCATGAATCATAAATCGAATCATGAATCATGAATTGAATCATGAATCATGAATCGAATCATGAATCATGAATCGAATCATGAATTATGAATTGAATCATGAATCATGAATTAAATCATGAATCATAAATCATGAATTAAATCATGAATCATGAATCGAATCATGAAACATGAATTGAATCATAAATCATGAATTGAATCATGAATCATGAATTGCATCATGAATCATGAATTGCATCATGAATCATTAATCATGAATTAAATCATGAATCATTAAATGAATCATAAATCATGAAATGAATCATGAATCATGAAATGAATCATGAATTGAATCATGAATCATGAATCATGAATTGAATCATGAATCATGAATTGATTCACGAATCATGAATTGAATCATGAATCATGAATCATGAATTGAATCATGAATCATGAATCATGAATTGAATCATGAATCATGAATTGAATCATAAATTGAATCATAAATCATAAATTATGAATTGAATCATGAATCATGAATCGAATCATGAATCATGAATTGAATCGTGAATCATGAATCATGAATCAAGAATCGAATCATGAATCATGAATTGAATCATGAATCATGAATTGAATCATGAATCATGAATCGAATCATGAATCATGAATCGAATCATGAATTATGAATCATGAATCGAATCATGAATCATGAATCGAATCATGAATTATGAATCGAAACATGAATCATGATTTGAATCATGAATCATGAATCATGAAATGAATCAAGAATCATGAATCGAATCATGAATCATGAATAATGAATCGAATCATGAATCATGAAATGAATCATGAATCATGAAATGAATCATAAATCATGAAATGAATCATAAATCATTAATCATGAATCGAATCATGAATCATGAATTGAATCATAAATCACGAATTGAATCATGAATCATGAATTGAATCATGATTTGAATCATGAATCATGAATTGAATCATGAATCATGAAGCATGAATTGAATCATGAATCATGAATCAAATCATGAATCTCGAATCATGAATTGAATCATGAATCATGAATTTAATCATGAATTGAATCATAAATCATGAATCATGAATTGATTCATGAATTGAATCATAAATCATGAATCATGAATTGAATCATGAATCATAAATCGAATCATGAATCATGAATTGAATCATGAATCATGAATCGAATCATGAATCATTAATTGAATCATGAATCATGAATTGAATCATGAATCATGAATCGAATCATGAAACATGAATTGAATCATGAGTCATGAATTGAATCATGAATTGCATCATGAATCATGAATTGCATCATGAATCATAAATCATGAATTAAATCATGAATCATGAAATGAATCATGAATCATGAAATGAATCATGAATCATGAAATGAATCATGAATTGAATCATGAATCATGAATCATGAAATGAATCATGAATCATGAATTGAATCATGAATCATGAATTGAATCATAATTCATGAAATGAATCATGAATTGAATCATGAATCATGATTAATGAATTGAATCATGAATCATGAATTGAATCATGAATCATGAAATGAATCATGAATTGAATCATGAATCTTGAATCAAATCATGAATCATGAATTAAATCATGAATCATGAATCGAATCATGAATCATGAATCATGAATTGAATCATGAATCATCAATTGAATCATGAATTGAATCATAAATCATGAATCATGAATTGAATCATGAATCATGAATCGAATCATGAATCATGAATTGAATCATGAATCATGAATCATGAATCATGAATTGAATCATGAATCATGAATCATGAATCATGAATCATGAATCGAATCATGAATCATGAATTGAATCATGAATCATGAATCATGAATCATGAATTGAATCATGAATCATGAATCATGAATTGAATCATGAATCATGAATCGAATCATGAATCATGAATTAAATAATGAATTATGAATCAAATCATGAATCATGAATCATGAATTGAATCATGAATCATGAATTGAATCATAAATTGAATCATAAATCATAAATCATGAATTGAATCATGAATCATGAATCGAATCATGAATCATGAATCATGAATCATGAATCGAATCATGAATCATGAATTGAATCCTGAATTGAATCATAAATCATGAATCATGAATTGAATCATGAATCATGAATCGAATCATGAATCATGAATTGAATCATGAATCATGAATAATGAATCGAATCATGAATCATGAAATGAATCATGAATCATGAAATGAATCATAAATCATTAATCATGAATCGAATCATGAATCATGAATTGAATCATAAATCACGAATTGAATCATGAATCATGAATTGAATCATGATTTGAATCATGAATCATGAATTGAATCATGAATCATGAAGCATGAATTGAATCATGAATCATGAATCAAATCATGAATCTCGAATCATGAATTGAATCATGAATCATGAATTTAATCATGAATTGAATCATAAATCATGAATCATGAATTGATTCATGAATTGAATCATAAATCATGAATCATGAATTGAATCATGAATCATAAATCGAATCATGAATCATGAATTGAATCATGAATCATGAATCGAATCATGAATCATTAATTGAATCATGAATCATGAATTGAATCATGAATCATGAATCGAATCATGAAACATGAATTGAATCATGAGTCATGAATTGAATCATGAATTGCATCATGAATCATGAATTGCATCATGAATCATAAATCATGAATTAAATCATGAATCATGAAATGAATCATGAATCATGAAATGAATCATGAATCATGAAATGAATCATGAATTGAATCATGAATCATGAATCATGAATTGAATCATGAATCATGAATTGAATCATGAATCATGAATTGAATCATAATTCATGAAATGAATCATGAATTGAATCATGAATCATGATTAATGAATTGAATCATGAATCATGAATTGAATCATGAATCATGAAATGAATCATGAATTGAATCATGAATCTTGAATCAAATCATGAATCATGAATTAAATCATGAATCATGAATCGAATCATGAATCATGAATCATGAATTGAATCATGAATCATCAATTGAATCATGAATTGAATCATAAATCATGAATCATGAATTGAATCATGAATCATGAATCGAATCATGAATCATGAATTGAATCATGAATCATGAATCATGAATTGAATCATGAATCATGAATCATGAATCATGAATCATGAATCGAATCATGAATCATGAATTGAATCATGAATCATGAATCATGAATCATGAATTGAATCATGAATCATGAATCATGAATTGAATCATGAATCATGAATCGAATCATGAATCATGAATTAAATAATGAATTATGAATCAAATCATGAATCATGAATCATGAATTGAATCATGAATCATGAATTGAATCATAAATTGAATCATAAATCATAAATCATGAATTGAATCATGAATCATGAATCGAATCATGAATCATGAATCATGAATTGAATCGAATCATGAATCATGAAATGAATCATGAATTGAATCCTGAATTGAATCATAAATCATGAATCATGAATTGAATCATGAATCATGAATCGAATCATGAATCATGAATTGAATCATGAATCATGAATCATGAATCATGAATCGAATCATGAATCATGAATTGAATCATGAATCATGAATTGAATCATGAATCATGAATCATGAATCATGAATTGAATCATAAATTATGAATCATGAATCATGAATCCAATCATGAATCATGAATTGAATCATGAATCATGAATCGAATCATGAATCTCGAATCATGAATTGAATCATGAATCATGAATTAATTCATGAATTGAATCATAAATCATGAATCATGAATCGAATCATGAATCATGAATTATGAATCGAATCATGAATCATGAATTGAATCATGAATCATGAATCATGAATTGAATCATGAATCATGAATCGAATCATGAAACATGAATTGAATCATGAATCATGAATTGAATCATGAATCATGAATTGCATCATGAATCATGAATTGAATCATGAATCATTAATCATGAATTAAATCATGAATCATGAAATGAATCATGAAACATGAAATGAATCATGAATTGAATCATGAATCATGAATTGAATCATAATTCATGAAATGAATCATGAATTGAATCATGAATCATGAATCATGAATTGAATCATGAATCATAAAATGAATCATGAATTGAATCATGAATCATGAAATGAATCATGAATTGAATCATGAATCATGAATCAAATCATGAATCATGAATTAAATCATGAATTGAATCATGAATCATGAATCGAATCATGAATCATGAATCATGAATTGCATCATGAATCATCAATTGAATCATGAATTGAATCAAAAATCATGAATCATCAATTTAATCATGAATCATGAATCGAATCATGAATCATGAATTGAATCATGAATCATGAATCATGAATCGAATCATGAATTATGAATCATGAATCATGAATCGAATCATGAATCATGAATCGAATCATGAATTATGAATCGAAACATGAATCATGATTTGAATCATGAATCATGAATCATGAAATGAATCAAGAATCATGAATCGAATCATGAATCATGAATAATGAATCGAATCATGAATCATGAAATGAATCATGAATCATGAAATGAATCATAAATCATTAATCATGAATCGAATCATGAATCATGAATTGAATCATAAATCACGAATTGAATCATGAATCATGAATTGAATCATGATTTGAATCATGAATCATGAATTGAATCATGAATCATGAAGCATGAATTGAATCATGAATCATGAATCAAATCATGAATCTCGAATCATGAATTGAATCATGAATCATGAATTTAATCATGAATTGAATCATAAATCATGAATCATGAATTGATTCATGAATTGAATCATAAATCATGAATCATGAATTGAATCATGAATCATAAATCGAATCATGAATCATGAATTGAATCATGAATCATGAATCGAATCATGAATCATTAATTGAATCATGAATCATGAATTGAATCATGAATCATGAATCGAATCATGAAACATGAATTGAATCATGAGTCATGAATTGAATCATGAATTGCATCATGAATCATGAATTGCATCATGAATCATAAATCATGAATTAAATCATGAATCATGAAATGAATCATGAATCATGAAATGAATCATGAATCATGAAATGAATCATGAATTGAATCATGAATCATGAATCATGAATTGAATCATGAATCATGAATTGAATCATGAATCATGAATTGAATCATAATTCATGAAATGAATCATGAATTGAATCATGAATCATGATTAATGAATTGAATCATGAATCATGAATTGAATCATGAATCATGAAATGAATCATGAATTGAATCATGAATCTTGAATCAAATCATGAATCATGAATTAAATCATGAATCATGAATCGAATCATGAATCATGAATCATGAATTGAATCATGAATCATGAATTGAATCATGAATTGAATCATAAATCATGAATCATGAATTGAATCATGAATCATGAATCGAATCATGAATCATGAATTGAATCATGAATCATGAATCATGAATCATGAATTGAATCATGAATCATGAATCATGAATCATGAATCGAATCATGAATCATGAATTGAATCATGAATCATGAATCATGAATCATGAATTGAATCATGAATCATGAATCATGAATTGAATCATGAATCATGAATCGAATCATGAATCATGAATTAAATAATGAATTATGAATCAAATCATGAATCATGAATCATGAATTGAATCATGAATCATGAATTGAATCATAAATTGAATCATAAATCATAAATCATGAATTGAATCATGAATCATGAATCGAATCATGAATCATGAATCATGAATCGAATCATGAATCATGAAATGAATCATGAATTGAATCCTGAATTGAATCATAAATCATGAATCATGAATTGAATCATGAATCATGAATCGAATCATGAATCATGAATTGAATCATGAATCATGAATCATGAATCATGAATCGAATCATGAATCATGAATTGAATCATGAATCATGAATTGAATCATGAATCATGAATCATGAATCATGAATTGAATCATAAATTATGAATCATGAATCATGAATCCAATCATGAATCATGAATTGAATCATGAATCATGAATCGAATCATGAATCTCGAATCATGAATTGAATCATGAATCATGAATTAATTCATGAATTGAATCATAAATCATGAATCATGAATCGAATCATGAATCATGAATTATGAATCGAATCATGAATCATGAATTGAATCATGAATCATGAATCATGAATTGAATCATGAATCATGAATCGAATCATGAAACATGAATTGAATCATGAATCATGAATTGAATCATGAATCATGAATTGCATCATGAATCATGAATTGAATCATGAATCATTAATCATGAATTAAATCATGAATCATGAAATGAATCATGAAACATGAAATGAATCATGAATTGAATCATGAATCATGAATTGAATCATAATTCATGAAATGAATCATGAATTGAATCATGAATCATGAATCATGAATTGAATCATGAATCATAAAATGAATCATGAATTGAATCATGAATCATGAAATGAATCATGAATTGAATCATGAATCATGAATCAAATCATGAATCATGAATTAAATCATGAATCATGAATTGAATCATGAATCATAAATCGAATCATGAATCATGAATTGCATCATGAATCATCAATTGAATCATGAATTGAATCAAAAATCATGAATCATCAATTTAATCATGAATCATGAATCGAATCATGAATCATGAATTGAATCATGAATCATGAATCATGAATCGAATCATGAATTATGAATCATGAATCATGAATCGAATCATGAATCATGAATCGAATCATGAATTATGAATCGAAACATGAATCCTGAATTGAATCATGAATCATGAATCATGAATTGAATCATGAATCATGAATTGAATCATGAATCATGAATTGAATCATTAATCATGAATTGAATCATGAATTGAATCATAAATCATGAATCATGAATTGAATCATGAATCATGAATCGAATCATGAATTGAATCATGAATCATGAATCATGAATCGAATCATGAATCATGAATTGAATCATGAATCATGAATTGAATCATGAATCATGAATCATGAATAATGAATTGAATCATGAATCATGAATCATGAATTGAATCATGAATCATGAATTGAATCATAAATTGAATCATAAATCATAAATCATGAATTGAATCATGAATCATGAATCGAATCATGAATCATGAATTGAATCGTGAATCATGAATCATGAATCAAGAATCGAATCATGAATCGAATCATGAATTGAATCATGAATCATGAATTGAATCATGAATCATGAATCGAATCATGAATCATGAATCGAATCATGAATTATGAATCATGAATCATAAATCGAATCATGAATCATGAATCGAATCATGAATCATGAATCGAATCATGAATCATGAATTGAATCATGAATCATGAATTGAATCATGAATCATGAATCATGAATCATGAATTGAATCATGAATCATGAATCATGAATTGAATCATGAATCATGAATTGAATCATAAATTGAATCATAAATCATAAATCATCAATTGAATCATGAATCATGAATCGAATCATGAATCATGAATTGAATCGTGAATCATGAATCATGAATCAAGAATCGAATCATGAATCATGAATTGAATCATGAATCATGAATTGAATCATGAATCATGAATCGAATCATGAATCATGAATTGAATCATAAATCATGAATTGAATCATGAATCATGAATTGAATCATGATTTGAATCATGAATCATGAATTGAATCATGAATCATGAAGCATGAATTGAATCATGAATCATGAATCAAATCATGAATCTCGAATCATGAATTGAATCATGAATCATGAATTTAATCATGAATGGAATCATAAATCATGAATCATGAATTGAATCATGAATTGAATCATAAATCATGAATCACGAATTGAATCATGAATCATAAATCGAATCATGAATCATGAATTGAATCATGAATCATGAATCGAATCATGAATCATGAATCGAATCATGAATTATGAATTGAATCATGAATCATGAATTGAATCATGAATCGAATCATGAATTATGAATCATGAATTGAATCATGAATCATGAATTGAATCATGAATTGAATCATAAATCATGAATCATCAATTGAATCATGAATCATGAATCATGAATCGAATCATGAATCATGAATTGAATCATGAATCATGAATCGAATCATGAATCATGAATTGAATCATGAATCATGAATTGAATCATGAATCATGAATCATGAATCATGAATTGAATCATGAATCATGAATCATGAATTGAATCATGAATCATGAATTGAATCATAAATTGAATCATAAATCATAAATCATGAATTGAATCATGAATCAAGAATCGAATCATGAATCATGAATTAAATCATGAATCATGAATTGAATCATGAATCATAATTCGAATCATGAATCATGAATCGAATCATGAATTATGAATCATGAATCATGAATCGAATCATGAATCATGAATCGAATCATGAATCGAATCATGAATCATGAATTGAATCATGAATCATGAATTGAATCATGAATCATGAATCATGAATCATGAATTGAATCATGAATCATGAATCATGAATTGAATCATGAATCATGAATTGAATCATAAATTGAATCATAAATCATAAATCATGAATTGAATCATGAATCATGAATCGAATAATGAATCATGAATTGAATCGTGAATCATGAATCATGAATCAAGAATCGAAACATGAATCATGAATTGAATCATGAATCATAATTTGAATCATGAATCATGAATCGAATCATGAATCATGAATCGAATCATGAATTATGAATCATGAATCATGAATCGAATCATGAATCATGAATCGAATCATGAATTATGAATCGAAACATGAATCATGATTTGAATCATGAATCATGAAATGAATCAAGAATCATGAATCGAATCATGAATCATGAATAATGAATCGAATCATGAATCATGAAATGAATCGTGAATCATGAAATGAATCATAAATCATGAATCATGAATCGAATCATGAATCATGAATTGAATCATGAATCATGAATTGAATCATAAATCATGAATTGAATCATGAATCATGAATTGAATCATAAATCATGAATTGAATCATGAATCATGAATTGAATCATGATTTGAATCATGAATCATGAATTGAATCATGAATCATGAAGCATGAATTGAATCATGAATCATGAATCAAATCATGAATCTCGAATCATGAATTGAATCATGAATCATGAATTTAATCATGAATTGAATCATAAATCATGAATCATGAATTGAATCATGAATCATAAATCGAATCATGAATCATGAATTGAATCATGAATCGAATCATGAATCATGAATTGAATCATGAATCATGAATCATGAATTGAATCATGAAATGAATCATGAATCATGAAATGAATCATGAATTGAATCATGAATCATGAATCATGAATTGAATCATGAATCATGAATTGAATCATGAATCATGAATTGAATCATGAATCATGAAATGAATCATGAATCATGAAATGAATCATGAATTGAATCATGAATCATGAATTGAATCATGAATCATGAATTGAATCATGAATCATGAAATGAATCATGAATTGAATCATGAATCATGAATCAAATCATGAATCATGAATTAAATCATGAATCATGAATCGAATCATGAATCATGAATCATGAATAGAATCATGAATCATCAATTGAATCATGAATTGAATCATAAATCATGAATCATGAATTGAATCATGAATCATGAATCGAATCATGAATCATGAATTGAATCATGAATCATGAATCATGAATCATGAATCATGAATTGCATCATGAATCATTAATCATGAATTAAATCATGAATCATGAAATGAATCATGAATCATGAAATGAATCATGAATCATAAAAATGAATCATGAATTGAATCATGAATCATGAATCATGAATTGAATCATGAATCATGAATCATAAAAATGAATCATGAATTGAATCATGAATCATGAATCATGAATTGAATCATGAATCATGAATCATGAATTGAATCATGAATCATGAATTGAATCATGAATCATGAATTGAATCATAATTCATGAAATGAATCATGAATTGAATCATGAATCATGAATTGAATCATGAATCATGAATTGAATCATGAATCATGAATTGAATCATGAATCATGAAATGAATCATGAATTGAATCATGAATCATGAATCAAATCATGAATCATGAATTAAATCATGAATCATGAATCGAATCATGAATCATGAATCATGAATTGAATCATGAATCATCAATTGAATCATGAATTGAATCATAAATCATGAATCATCAATTTAATCATGAATCATGAATCGAATCATGAATCATGAATTGAATCATGAATCATAAATCATGAATCATGAATTGAATCATGAATCATGAATCATGAATCATGAATCGAATCATGAATCATGAATTGAATCATGAATCATGAATCATGAATCATGAATCATGAATTGAATCATGAATCATGAATCATGAATTGAATCATGAATCATGAATCGAATCATGAATCATGAATTAAATAATGAATTATGAATCAAATCATGAATCATGAATTATGAATTGAATCATGAATCATGAATTGAATCATAAATTGAATCATAAATCATAAATCATGAATTGAATCATGAATCATGAATCATGAATTATGAATCATGAATCGAATCATGAATCATGAATTGAATCATGAATCATGAATCATGAATCAAATCATGAATCATGAATCATGAATCGAATCATGAATCATGAATTATGAATCATGAATCGAATCATGAATCATGAAATGAATCATGAATTCTGAATCATGAATCAAATCATGAATCATGAAATGAATCATGAATTGAATCCTGAATTGAATCATAAATCATGAATCATGAATTGAATCATGAATCATGAATCGAATCATGAATCATGAATTGAATCATGAATCATGAATCATGAATCATGAATCATGAATCGAATCATGAATCATGAATTGAATCATGAATCATGAATTGAATCATGAATCATGAATCATGAATCATGAATTGAATCATAAATTATGAATCATGAATCATGAATCCAATCATGAATCATGAATCGAATCATGAATCATGAATCGAATCATGAATCTCGAATCATGAATTGAATCATGAATCATGAATTAATTCATGAATTGAATCATAAATCATGAATCATGAATTAAATCATGAATCATAAATCGAACAATGAATCATGAATTGAATCATGAATCATAAATCATGAATCGAATCATGAATCATGAATTTTGAATCGAATCATGAATCATGAATTGATTCATGAATCATGAATCATGAATTGATTCATGAATCATGAATCATGAATTGAATCATGAATCATGAATCGAATCATGAAACATGAATTAAATCATGAATCATGAATTGAATCATGAATCATGAATTGCATCATGAATCATGAATCGAATCATGAATCATGAATTATGAATCATGAATCGAATAATGAATCATGAAATGAATCATGAATTGAATCCTGAATTGAATCATAAATCATGAATCATGAATTGAATCATGAATCATGAATCGAATCATGAATCATGAATTGAATCATGAATCATGAATCATGAATCATGAATCATGAATCGAATCATGAATCATGAATTGAATCATGAATCATGAATTGAATCATGAATCATGAATCATAAATCATGAATTGAATCATAAATTATGAATCATGAATCATGAATCGAATCATGAATCATGAATCGAATCATGAATCATGAATCGAATCATGAATCTCGAATCATGAATTGAATCATGAATCATGAATTAATTCATGAATTAAATCATAAATCATGAATCATGAATTAAATCATGAATCATAAATCGAACGATGAATCATGAATTGAATCATGAATCATAAATCATGAATCGAATCATGAATCATGAATTTTGAATCGAATCATGAATCATGAATTGAATCATGAATCATGAATCATGAATTGAATCATGAATCATGAATCGAATCATGAAACATGAATTAAATCATGAATCATGAATTGAATCATGAATCATGAATTGCATCATGAATCATGAATTTAATCATGAATCATTAATCATGAATTAAATCATGAATCATGAAATGAATCATGAATCATGAAATGAATCATGAATTGAATCATGAATCATGAATCATGAATTGAATAATGAATCATGAAATGAACCATGAGTTGAATTATGAATCATGAATCATGAATTGAATCATGAATCATGAATCATGAATTGAATCATGAATCATGAATTGAATCATGAATCATGAAATGAATCATGAATTGAATCATGAATCATGAATCATGAATTGAATCATGAATCATGAATCATGATTTATGAATTGAATCATGAATCATGAATCATGATTCATGAATTGAATCATGAATCATGAATCAAATCATGAATCATGAATTAAATCATGAATCATGAATCGAATCATGAATCATGTATTGAATCATGAATCATGAATCATGAATCATGAATCGAATCATGAATCATGAATTGAATCATGAATCATGAATTGAATCATGAATCATAAATCATGAATCTCGAATCATGAATTGAATCATGAATCATGAATTTAATCATGAATCATGAATTGAATCATGAATCATGAAATGAATCATGAATTGAATCATGAATCATGAATCAAATCATGAATCATGAATTAAATCATGAATCATGATTTGAATCATGAATCATGAATCATGAATTGAATCATGAATCATCAATTGAATCATGAATTGAATCATAAATCATGAATCATCAATTTAATCATGAATCATGAATCGAATCATGAATCATGAATTGAATCATGAATCATAAATCATGAATCATGAATTGAATCATGAATCATGAATCATGAATCATGAATCGAATCATGAATCATGAATTGAATCATGAATCATGAATCATGAATTGAATCATGAATCATGAATCGAATCATGAATCATGAATTAAATAATGAATTATGAATCAAATCATGAATCATGAATTATGAATTGAATCATGAATCATGAATTGAATCATAAATTGAATCATAAATCATAAATCATGAATTGAATCATGAATCATGAATCATGAATTATGAATCATGAATCGAATCATGAATCATGAATTGAATCATGAATCATGAATCATGAATCAAATCATGAATCATGAATCATGAATCGAATCATAAATCATGAATTATGAATCATGAATCGAATCATGAATCATGAAATGAATCATGAATTATGAATCATGAATCAAATCATGAATCATGAAATGAATCATGAATTGAATCCTGAATTGAATCATAAATCATGAATCATGAATTGAATCATAAATCATGAATCGAATCATGAATCATGAATTGAATCATGAATCATGAATCATGAATCATGAATCATGAATCGAATCATGAATCATGAATTGAATCATGAATCATGAATTGAATCATAAATCATGAATCATGAATCATGAATTGAATCATAAATTATGAATCATGAATCATGAATCCAATCATGAATCATGAATCGAATCATGAATCATGAATCGAATCATGAATCTCGAATCATGAATTGAATCATGAATCATGAATTAATTCATGAATTGAATCATAAATCATGAATCATGAATTAAATCATGAATCATAAATCGAACGATGAATCATGAATTGAATCATGAATCATAAATCATGAATCGAATCATGAATCATGAATTTTGAATCGAATCATGAATCATGAATTGATTCATGAATCATGAATCATGAATTGAATCATGAATCATGAATCGAATCATGAAACATGAATTAAATCATGAATCATGAATTGAATCATGAATCATGAATTGCATCATGAATCATGAATCGAATCATGAATCATGAATTATGAATCATGAATCGAATAATGAATCATGAAATGAATCATGAATTGAATCCTGAATTGAATCATAAATCATGAATCATGAATTGAATCATGAATCATGAATCGAATCATGAATCATGAATTGAATCATGAATCATGAATCATGAATCATGAATCATGAATCGAATCATGAATCATGAATTGAATCATGAATCATGAATTGAATCATGAATCATGAATCATAAATCATGAATTGAATCATAAATTATGAATCATGAATCGAATCATGAATCATGAATCGAATCATGAATCATGAATCGAATCATGAATCTCGAATCATGAATTGAATCATGAATCATGAATTAATTCATGAATTAAATCATAAATCATGAATCATGAATTAAATCATGAATCATAAATCGAACGATGAATCATGAATTGAATCATGAATCATAAATCATGAATCGAATCATGAATCATGAATTTTGAATCGAATCATGAATCATGAATTGAATCATGAATCATGAATCATGAATTGAATCATGAATCATGAATCGAATCATGAAACATGAATTAAATCATGAATCATGAATTGAATCATGAATCATGAATTGCATCATGAATCATGAATTTAATCATGAATCATTAATCATGAATTAAATCATGAATCATGAAATGAATCATGAATCATGAAATGAATCATGAATTGAATCATGAATCATGAATCATGAATTGAATCATGAATCATGAAATGAATCATGAATCATGAAATGAATCATGAATTGAATCATGAATCATGAATCATGAATTGAATAATGAATCATGAAATGAACCATGAGTTGAATCATGAATCATGAATCATGAATCATGAATCATGAATTGAATCATGAATCATGAATTGAATCATGAATCATGAAATGAATCATGAATTGAATCATGAATCATGAATCATGAATTGAATCATGAATCATGAATCATGATTTATGAATTGAATCATGAATCATGAATCATGATTCATGAATTGAATCATGAATCATGAATCAAATCATGAATCATGAATTAAATCATGAATCATGAATCGAATCATGAATCATGTATTGAATCATGAATCATGAATCATGAATCATGAATCGAATCATGAATCATGAATTGAATCATGAATCATGAATTGAATCATGAATCATAAATCATGAATCTCGAATCATGAATTGAATCATGAATCATGAATTTAATCATGAATTGAATCATAAATCATGAATCATGAATTGAATCATGAATTGAATCATAAATCATGAATCATGAATTTAATCATGAATCATAAATCGAATCATGAATCATGAATTGAATCATGAATCATGAATCGAATCATGAATCATGAATTGAATCATGAATCATGAATCATGAATTGAATCATGAATCATGAATCGAATCATGAAACATGAATTGAATCATAAATCATGAATTGAATCATGAATCATGAATTGCATCATGAATCATGAATTGCATCATGAATCATTAATCATGAATTAAATCATAAATCATGAAATGAATCATGAATCATGAAATGAATCATGAATTGAATCATGAATCATGAAATGAATCATGAATTGAATCATGAATCATGAAATGAATCATGAATTGAATCATGAATCATGAATCATGAATTGAATCATGAATCATGAATCATGATTTATGAATTGAATCATGAATCATGAATGATGATTCATGAATTGAATCATGAATCATGAATCAAATCATGAATCATTAATTAAATCATGAATCATGAATCGAATCATGAATCATGTATTGAATCATGAATCATGAATCATGAATTGAATCATGAATCGAATCATGAAGCATGAATTAAATCATGAATCATGAATTGAATCATGAATCATGAATTGCATCATGAATCATGAATTGAATCATGAATCATTAATCATGAATTAAATCATGAATCATGAAATGAATCATGAATAATGAAATGAATCATGAATTGAATCATGAATCATGAATCATGAATTGAATCATGAATCATGAAATGAATCATGAGTTGAATCATGAATCATGAATCATGAATTGAATCATGAATCATGAAATGAATCATGAATTGAATCATGAATCATGAATCATGAATCAAATCATGAATCATTAATTAAATCATGAATCATGAATCGAATCATGAATCATGTATTGAATCATGAATCATGAATCATGAATCATGAATCGAATCATGAATCATGAATTGAATGATGAATCATGAATTGAATCATGAATCATAAATCATGAATCATGAATCATGTATTGAATCATGAATCATGAATCATGAATCATGAATCGAATCATGAATCATGAATTGAATGATGAATCATGAATTGAATCATGAATCATAAATCATGAATCATGAATCGAATCATGAATCATGAATTGAATCATGAATCATGAATCGAATCATAAATTGAATTATAAATCATAAATCATGAATTGAATCATGAATCATGAATCAAATCATGAATCATGAATTGAATCATAAATCATGAATCATGAATTGAATCTTGAATCATGAATCATGAATCATGAATCGAATCATGAATCATAAATTGAATCATGAATCATGAATTAAATCATGAATCATGAATCATGAATCATGAATTGAATCATGAATCATGAATTAAATCATGAATCATGAATCATGAATTAAATCATGAATCATGAATAATGAATTGAATCATGAATCATGAATCATGATACATGAATTGAATCATGAATCATGAATCAAATCATGAATCATGAATTGAATCATGAATCATGAATCGAATTATGAATCATGAATCATGAATTGAATCATAAATCATGAATTGAATCATGAATCATGAATTGAATCATAAATCATGAATTGAATCATGAATCATGAATTGAATCATGAATCATGAAGCATGAATTGAATCATGAATCATGAATCAAATCATGAATCTCGAATCATGAATTGAATCATGAATCATGAATTTAATCATGAATTGAATCATAAATCATGAATCATGAATTGAATCATGAATTGAATCATAAATCATGAATCATGAATTGAATCATGAATTGAATCATGAATCATGAATCATGAATTGAATCATGAATCATGAATCGAATCATGAAACATGAATTGAATCATGAGTCATGAATTGAATCATGAATCTCGAATCATGAATTGAATCATGAATCATGAATTTAATCATGAATTGAATCATAAATCATGAATCATGAATTGAATCATGAATTGAATCATAAATCATGAATCATGAATTGAATCATGAATTGAATCATGAATCATGAATCATGAATTGAATCATGAATCATGAATCGAATCATGAAACATGAATTGAATCATGAGTCATGAATTGAATCATGAATCATGAATTGCATCATGAATCATGAATTGCATCATGAATCATTAATCATGAATTAAATCATGAATCATGAAATGAATCATGAATCATGAAATGAATCATGAATCATGAAATGAATCATGAATTGAATCATGAATCATGAATTGAATCATGAATCATGAATCATTTATTGAATCATGAATCATGAATTGAATCATGAATCATGAATTGAATCATAATTCATGAAATGAATCATGAATTGAATCATGAATCATGAATCATGAATTGAATCATGAATCATGAATTGAATCATGAATCATGAAATGAATCATGAATTGAATCATGAATCATGAATCAAATCATGAATCATGAATTAAATCATGAATCATGAATCAAATCATGAATCATGAATCATGAATTGAATCATGAATCATCAATTGAATTATGAATTGGATCATAAATCATGAATCATCAATTTAATCATGAATCGAATCATGAATCATGAATTGAATCATGAATCATGAATCATGAATCATAAATTGAATCATGAATCATGAATCATGAATCATGAATCGAATCATGAATCATGAATTGAATCATGAATCATGAATCATGAATCATGAATTGAATCATGAATCATGAATCATGAATTGAATCATGAATCATGAATCGAATCATGAATCATGAATTAAATAATGAATTATGAATCATGAATTGAATCATGAATCATGAATCGAATCATGAATCATGAATTAAATAATGAATTATGAATCAAATCATGAATCATGAATCATGAATTGAATCATGAATCATGAATTGAATCATAAATTGAATCATAAATCATAAATCATGAATTGAATCATGAATCATGAATCATGAATCATGAATCGAATCATGAATCATGAATCATGAATCGAATCATGAATCATGAAATGAATCATGAATTGAATCCTGAATTAAATCATAAATCATGAATCATGAATTGAATCATGATTTATGAATCGAATCATGAATCATGAATTGAATCATGAATCATGAATCATGAATCATGAATCATGAATCATGAATCATGAATCGAATCATGAATCATGAATTGAATCATGAATCATGAATTGAATCATGAATCATGAATCATGAATCATGAATTGAATCATAAATTATGAATCATGAATCATGAACCCAATCATGAATCATGAATCGAATCATGAATCATGAATCGAATCATGAATCTCGAATCATGAATTGAATCAAGAATCATGAATTAATTCATGAATTGAATCATAAATCATGAATCATGAATCGAATCATGAATCATGAATTATGAATCGAATCATGAATCATGAATTGAATCATGAATCATGAATCATGAATTGAATCATGAAGCATGAATTAAATCATGAATCATGAATTGAATCATGAATCATGAATTGCATCATGAATCATGAATTGAATCATGAATCATTAATCATGAATTAAATCATGAATCATGAAATGAATCATGAATCATGAAATGAATCATGAATTGAATCATGAATCATGAATCATGAATTGAATCATGAATCATGAAATGAATCATGAGTTGAATCATGAATCATGAATTGAATCATGAATCATGAAATGAATCATGAACTGAATCATGAATCATGAATCATGAATTGAATCATGAATCATGAATCATGATTTATGAATTGAATCATGAATTATGAATGATGATTCATGAATTGAATCATGAATCATGAATCAAATCATGAATCATTAATTAAATCATGAATCATGAATCGAATCATGAATCATGTATTGAATCATGAATCATGAATCATGAATCATGAATCGAATCATGAATCATGAATTGAATGATGAATCATGAATTGAATCATGAATCATGAATCATGAATCATGAATTGAATCATGAATCATGAATCATGAATTGAATCATGAATCATGAATCGAATCATGAATCATGAATTGAATCATGAATCATGAATCAAATCATGAATCATGAATTGAATCATGAATCATGAATCATGAATTGAATCTTGAATTATGAATCATGAATCATGAATCGAATCATGAATCATAAATTGAATCATGAATCATGAATTAAATCATGAATCATGAATCATGAATTGAATCATGAATCATGAATTAAATCATGAATCATGAATCATGAATCATGAATTAAATCATGAATCATGAATCATGAATTGAATCATGAATCATGAATCATGATACATGAATTGAATCATGAATCATGAATCAAATCATGAATCATGAATTGAATCATGAATCATGAATCGAATTATGAATCATGAATCATGAATTGAATCATGAATCATGAATTGAATCATGAATTGAATCTTAAATCATGAATCATGAATCGAATCATGAATCATGAATCATGAATTCAATCATGAATCATGAATCATGAATTGAATCATGAATCGAATCATGAATCATGAACCATGAATTGAATCATGAATCATGAATTGAATCATAAATTGAATCATAAATCATAAGTCATGAATTGAATCATGAATCATGAATCGAATCATGAATCATGAATTGAATCATGAATCATGAATCATGAATCGAATCATGAATCATGAATCATGAATTGAATTATGAATCATGAATCGAATCATGAAACATGAATTGAATCATGAATCATGAATTGAATCATGAATCATGAATTGCATCATGAATCATGAATTGAATCATGAATCATGAATCATGAATCGAATCATGAATCATGAATCATGAATTGAATCATGAATCATGAATCGAATCATGAAACATGAATTGAATCATGAATCATGAATTGAATCATGAATCATGAATTGCATCATGAATCATGAATTGAATCATGAATCATTAATCATGAATTAAATCATGAATCATGAAATGAATCATGAAACATGAAATAAATCATGAATTGAATCATGAATCATGAATTGAATCATAATTCATGAAATGAATCATGAATTGAATCATGAATCATGAATCATGAATTGAATCATGAATCATGAAATGAATCATGAATTGAATCATGAATCATGAAATGAATCATGAATTGAATCATGAATCATGAATCAAATCATGAATCATGAATTAAATCATGAATCATGAATTGAATCATGAATCATGAATCGAATCATGAATCATGAATCATGAATTGCATCATGAATCATCAATTGAATCATGAATTGAATCATAAATCATGAATCATCAATTTAATCATGAATCATGAATCGAATCATGAATCATGAATTGAATCATGAAACATGAATCATGAATCATGAATTGAATCATGAATTATGAATCATGAATCATGAATCGAATCATGAATCATGAATCGAATCATGAATTATGAATCGAAACATGAATCATGAATTAAATCATGAATCATGAATTGAATCATGAATCATGAATCATGAATTGAATCATGAATCATGAATTGAATCATTAATCATGAATTGAATTATGAATTGAATCATAAATCATGAATCATGAATTGAATCATGAATCATGAATCGAATCATGAATCATGAATTGAATCATGAATCATGAATCATGAATCGAATCATGAATCATGAATTGAATCATGAATCATGAATTGAATCATGAATCATGAATCATGAATCATGAATTGAATCATGAATCATGAATCATGAATTGAATCATGAATCATGAATTGAATCATAAATTGAATCATAAATCATAAATCATGAATTGAATCATGAATCATGAATCGAATCATGAATCATGAATTGAATCGTGAATCATGAATCATGAATCAAGAATCGAATCATGAATCATGAATTGAATCATGAATCATGAATTGAATCATGAATCATGAATCGAATCATGAATCATGAATCGAATCCTGAATTATGAATCATGAATCATGAATCGAATCATGAATCATGAATCGAATCATGAATCATGAATCGAATCATGAATCATGAATTGAATCATGAATCATGAATTGAATCATGAATCATGAATCATGAATCATGAATTGAATCATGAAACATGAATCATGAATTGAATCATGAATCATGAATTGAATCATAAATTGAATCATAAATCATAAATCATGAATTGAATCATGAATCATGAATTGAATCATAAATTGAATCATAAATCATAAATCATGAATTGAATCATGAATCATGAATTGAATCATAAATTTAATCATAAATCATGAATCATGAATTGAATCATGAATCATGAATCGAATCATGAATCATGAATTGAATCATGAATCATGAATCGAATCATGAATCATGAATTGAATCGTGAATCATGAATCATGAATCAAGAATCGAATCATGAATCATGAATTGAATCATGAATCATGAATTGAATCATGAATCATGAATCGAATCATGAATCATGAATCGAATCATGAATTATGAATCATGAATCGAATCATGAATCATGAATCGAATCATGAATTATGAATCAAAACATGAATCATGATTTGAATCATGAATCATGAATCATTAAATGAATCAAGAATCATGAATCGAATCATGAATCATGAATAATGAATCGAATCATGAATCATAAAATGAATCATGAATCATGAAATGAATCATGAATCATTAATCATGAATCGAATCATGAATCATGAATTGAATCATGAATCATGAATTGAATCATAAATCATGAATTGAATCATGAATCATGAATTGAATCATAAATCATGAATTGAATCATGAATCATGAATTGAATCATGATTTGAATCATGAATCATGAATTGAATCAAGAATCATGAAACATGAATTGAATCATGAATCATGAATCAAATCATGAATCTCGAATCATGAATTGAATCATGAATCATGAATTTAATCATGAATGGAATCATAAATCATGAATCATGAATTGAATCATGAATTGAATCATAAATCATGAATCACGAATTGAATCATGAATCATAAATCGAATCATGAATCATGAATTGAATCATGAATCATGAATCGAATCATGAATCATGAATTGAATCATGAATCATGAATTGAATCATGAATCATGAATCGAATCATGAATCATGAATCATGAATTGAATCATGAATCATCAATTGAATCATGAATTGAATCATAAATCATGAATCATCAATTTAATCATGAATCATGAATCGAATCATGAATCATCAATTAAATCATGAATCATGAATCATGAATCATGAATTGAATCATGAATCATGAATCATGAATCATGAATCGAATCATGAATTATGAATCATGAATCATGAATCGAATCATGAATCATGAATCGAATCATGAATTATGAATCGAAACATGAATCATGATTTGAATCATGAATCATGAATCATGAATCGAATCATGAATCATGAATTGAATCATGAATCATGAATTGAATCATGAATCATGAATCATGAATTGAATCATGAATCATGAATTGAATCATTAATCATGAATATAATCATGAATTGAATCATAAATCATGAATCATGAATTGAATCATGAATCATGAATCAAATCATGAATCATGAACTGAATCATGAATCATGAATTGAATCATGAATCATGAATCCTGAATCATGAATTGAATCATGAATCATGAATCATGAATCATGAATTGAATCATGAATCATGAATTGAATCATAAATTGAATCATAAATCATAAATCATGAATTGAATCATGAATCATGAATCGAATCATGAATCATGAATTGAATCGTGAATCATGAATCATAAATCAAGAATCGAATCATGAATCATGAATTGAATCATGAATCATGAATCGAATCATGAATCATGAATCGAATCATGAATCATGAATCGAATCATGAATTATGAATCATGAATCATGAATCGAATCATGAATCATGAATCAAATCATGAATCATGAATCGAATCATGAATCATGAATTGAATCATGAATCATGAATTGAATCATGAATCATGAATCATGAATTGAATCATGAATCATGAATCATGAATTGAATCATGAATCATGAATTGAATCATAAATTGAATTATAAATCATAAATCATGAATTGAATCATGAATCGAATCATGAATCATGAATTGAATCGTGAATCATGAATCATGAATCAAGAATCGAATCATGAATCATGAATTGAATCATGAATCATGAATTGAATCATGAATCATGAATCAAATCATGAATCATGAATCGAATCATGAATTATGAATCATGAATCATGAATCGAATCATGAATCATGAATCGAATCATGAATTATGAATCGAAACATGAATCATGATTTGAATCATGAATCATGAAATGAATCAAGAATCATGAATCGAATCATGAATCATGAATAATGAATCGAATCATGAATCATGAAATGAATCATGAATCATGAAATGAATCATAAATCATTAATCATGAATCGAATCATGAATCATGAATTGAATCATGAATCATGAATTGAATCATGAATCATGAATTAAATCATAAATCATGAATTGAATCATGAATCATGAATTGAATCATAAATCATGAATTGAATCATGAATCATGAATTGAATCATGATTTGAATCATGAATCATGAATTGAATCATGAATCATGAAGCATGAATTGAATCATGAATCATGAATCAAATCATGAATCTCGAATCATGAATTGAATCATGAATCATGAATTTAATCATGAATTGAATCATAAATCATGAATCATGAATTGAATCATGAATTGAATCATAAATCATGAATCATGAATTGAATCATGAATCATAAATCGAATCATGAATCATGAATTAAATCATGAATCATGAATCGAATCATGAATCATGAATCGAATCATGAATCATGAATTGAATCATGAATCATGAATCATGAATTGAATCATGAATTGAATCATAAATCATGAATCATGAATTGAATCATGAATCATAAATCGAATCATGAATCATGAATTGAATCATGAATCATGAATCGAATCATGAATCATGAATCGAATCATGAATCATGAATTGAATCATGAATCATGAATTAAATCATGAATCATAAATCATGAATTAAATCATGAATCATGAATCGAATCATGAAACATGAATTGAATCATAAATCATGAATTGAATCATGAATCATGAATTGCATCATGAATCATGAATTGCATCATGAATCATTAATCATGAATTAAATCATGAATCATGAAATGAATCATGAATCATGAAATGAATCATGAATCATGAAATGAATCATGAATTGAATCATGAATCATGAATCATGAATTGAATCATGAATCATGAATTGATACACGAATCATGAATTGAATCATGAATCATGAATCATGAATTGAATCATGAATCATGAATCATGAATTTAATCATGAATCATGAATTGAATCATAAATTGAATCATAAATCATAAATCATGAATTGAATCATGAATCATGAATCGAATCATGAATCATGAATTGAATCGTGAATCATGAATCATGAATCAAGAATCGAATCATGAATCATGAATTGAATCATGAATCATGAATTGAATCATGAATCATGAATCGAATCATGAATCATGAATCGAATCATGAATTATGAATCATGAATCGAATCATGAATCATGAATCGAATCATGAATTATGAATCGAAACATGAATCATGATTTGAATCATGAATCATGAATCATGAAATGAATCAAGAATCATGAATCGAATCATGAATCATGAATAATGAATCGAATCATGAATCATGAAATGAATCATGAATCATGAAATGAATCATAAATCATTAATCATGAATCGAATCATGAATCATGAATTGAATCATAAATCATGAATTGAATCATGAATCATGAATTGAATCATGATTTGAATCATGAATCATGAATTGAATCATGAATCATGAAGCATGAATTGAATCATGAATCATGAATCAAATCATGAATCTCGAATCATGAATTGAATCATGAATCATGAATTTAATCATGAATTGAATCATAAATCATGAATCATGAATTGAATCATGAATTGAATCATAAATCATGAATCATGAATTGAATCATGAATCATAAATCGAATCATGAATCATGAATTAAATCATGAATCATGAATCGAATCATGAATCATGAATCGAATCATGAATCATGAATTGAATCATGAATCATGAATCATGAATTGAATCATGAATTGAATCATAAATCATGAATCATGAATTGAATCATGAATCATAAATCGAATCATGAATCATGAATTGAATCATGAATCATGAATCGAATCATGAATCATGAATCGAATCATGAATCATGAATTGAATCATGAATCATGAATTAAATCATGAATCATAAATTATGAATTAAATCATGAATCATGAATCGAATCATGAAACATGAATTGAATCATAAATCATGAATTGAATCATGAATCATGAATTGCATCATGAATCATGAATTGCATCATGAATCATTAATCATGAATTAAATCATGAATCATGAAATGAATCATGAATCATGAAATGAATCATGAATCATGAAATGAATCATGAATTGAATCATGAATCATAATTCATGAATTGAATCATGAATCATGAATTGATACACGAATCATGAATTGAATCATGAATCATGAATCATGAATTGAATCATGAATCATGAATCATGAATTGAATCATGAATCATGGATTGAATCATAAATTGAATCATAAATCATAAATCATGAATTGAATCATGAATCATGAATCGAATCATGAATCATGAATTGAATCGTGAATCATGAATCATGAATCAAGAATCGAATCATGAATCATGAATTGAATCATGAATCATGAATTGAATCATGAATCATGAATCGAATCATGAATCATGAATCGAATCATGAATTATGAATCATGAATCGAATCATGAATCATGAATCGAATCATGAATTATGAATCGAAACATGAATCATGATTTGAATCATGAATCATGAATCATGAAATGAATCAAGAATCATGAATCGAATCATGAATCATGAATAATGAATCGAATCATGAATCATGAAATGAATCATGAATCATGAAATGAATCATAAATCATTAATCATGAATCGAATCATGAATCATGAATTGAATCATAAATCATGAATTGAATCATGAATCATGAATTGAATCATGATTTGAATCATGAATCATGAATTGAATCATGAATCATGAAGCATGAATTGAATCATGAATCATGAATCAAATCATGAATCTCGAATCATGAATTGAATCATGAATCATGAATTTAATCATGAATTGAATCATAAATCATGAATCATGAATTGATTCATGAATTGAATCATAAATCATGAATCATGAATTGAATCATGAATCATAAATCGAATCATGAATCATGAATTGAATCATGAATCATGAATCGAATCATGAATCATGAATCGAATCATGAATCATGAATTGAATCATGAATCATGAATTAAATCATGAATCATAAATTATGAATTAAATCATGAATCATGAATCGAATCATAAAACATGAATTGAATCATAAATCATGAATTGAATCATGAATCATGAATTGCATCATGAATCATGAATTGCATCATGAATCATTAATCATGAATTAAATCATGAATCATGAAATGAATCATGAATCATGAAATGAATCATGAATCATGAAATGAATCATGAATTGAATCATGAATCATAATTCATGAATTGAATCATGAATCATGAATTGATACACGAATCATGAATTGAATCATGAATCATGAATCATGAATTGAATCATGAATCATGAATCATGAATTGAATCATGAATCATGGATTAAATCATAAATTGAATCATAAATCATAAATCATGAATTGAATCATGAATCATGAATCGAATCATGAATCATGAATTGAATCGTGAATCATGAATCATGAATCAAGAATCGAATCATGAATCATGAATTGAATCATGAATCATGAATTGAATCATGAATCATGAATCGAATCATGAATCATGAATCGAATCATGAATTATGAATCATGAATCGAATCATGAATCATGAATCGAATCATGAATTATGAATCGAAACATGAATCATGATTTGAATCATGAATCATGAATCATGAAATGAATCAAGAATCATGAATCGAATCATAAATCATGAATAATGAATCGAATCATGAATCATGAAATGAATCATGAATCATGAAATGAATCATAAATCATTAATCATGAATCGAATCATGAATCATGAATTGAATCATAAATCATGAATTGAATCATGAATCATGAATTGAATCATGATTTGAATCATGAATCATGAATTGAATCATGAATCATGAAGCATGAATTGAATCATGAATCATGAATCAAATCATGAATCTCGAATCATGAATTGAATCATGAATCATGAATTTAATCATGAATTGAATCATAAATCATGAATCATGAATTGATTCATGAATTGAATCATAAATCATGAATCATGAATTGAATCATGAATCATAAATCGAATCATGAATCATGAATTGAATCATGAATCATGAATCGAATCATGAATCATTAATTGAATCATGAATCATGAATCATGAATTGAATCATGAATCATGAATCAAATCATGAAACATGAATTGAATCATGAGTCATGAATTGAATCATGAATCATGAATTGCATCATGAATCATGAATTGCATCATGAATCATAAATCATGAATTAAATCATGAATCATGAAATGAATCATGAATCATGAAATGAATCATGAATCATGAAATGAATCATGAATCATGAAATGAATCATGAATTGAATCATGAATCATGAATCATGAATTGAATCATGAATCATGAATCATGAATTGAATCATGAATCATGAATTGAATCATGAATCATGAATTGAATCATAATTCATGAAATGAATCATGAATTGAATCATGAATCATGATTAATGAATTGAATCATGAATCATGAATTGAATCATGAATCATGAAATGAATCATGAATTGAATCATGAATCTTGAATCAAATCATGAATCATGAATTAAATCATGAATCATGAATCGAATCATGAATCATGAATCATGAATTGAATCATGAATCATCAATTGAATCATGAATTGAATCATAAATCATGATACATCAATTTAATCATGAATCATGAATCGAATCATGAATCATCAATTGAATCATGAATCATGAATCATGAATCATGAATTGAATCATGAATCATGAATCATGAATCATGAATCGAATCATGAATCATGAATTGAATCATGAATCATGAATCATGAATTGAATCATGAATCATGAATCATGAATTGAATCATGAATCATGAATCGAATCATGAATCATGAATTAAATAATGAATTATAAATCAAATCATGAATCATGAATTGAATCATGAATCATGAATTGAATCATAAATTGAATCATAAATCATAAATCATGAATTGAATCATGAATCATGAATCGAATCATGAATCATGAATCATGAATCATGAATCGAATCATGAATCATGAAATGAATCATGAATTGAATCCTGAATTGAATCATAAATCATGAATCATGAATTGAATCATGAATCATGAATCGAATCATGAATCATGAATTGAATCATGAATCATGAATCATGAATCATGAATCATGAATCATGAATCGAATCATGAATCATGAATTGAATCATGAATCATGAATTGAATCATGAATCATGAATCATGAATCATGAATTGAATCATAAATTATGAATCATGAATCATGAATCCAATCATGAATCATGAATTGAATCATGAATCATGAATCGAATCATAAATCTCGAATCATGAATTGAATCATGAATCATGAATTATGAATCGAATCATGAATCATGAATTGAATCATGAATCATGAATTGAATCATGAATCATGAATTGCATCATGAATCATGAATTGAATCATGAATCAATAATCATGAATTAAATCATGAATCATGAAATGAATCATGAATCATGAAATGATTCATGAATTGAATCATGAATTGAATCTTGAATCATGAATCATGAATTGAATTATGAATCATGAAATGAATCATGAGTTGAATCATGAATCATGAATCATGAATCATGAATCATGAATCATGAATCATGAATTGAATCATGAATCATGAATTGAATCATGAATCATGAAATGAATCATGAATTGAATCATGAATCATGAATCATGAATTGAATCATGAATCATGAATCATGATTTATGAATTGAATCATGAATCATGAATGATGATTCATGAATTGAATCATGAATCATTAATCAAATCATGAATCATGAATTAAATCATGAATCATGAATCGAATCATGAATCATGTATTGAATCATGAATCATGAATCATGAATCGAATCATGAAACATGAATTGAATCATGAATCATGAATTGAATCATGAATCATAAATCATGAATCATGAATTGAATCATGAATCGAATCATGAATCATGAATCATAAATTGAATCATGAATCATGAATCGAATCATAAATTGAATTATAAATCATAAATCATGAATTGAATCATGAATCATGAATCATGAATCATGAATTGAATCTTGAATCATGAATCATGAATCGAATCATGAATCATGAATTGAATCATGAATCATGAATTAAATCATGAATCATGAATCATGAATCTTGAATTGAATAATGAATCATGAATTAAATCATGAATCATGAATCATGAATTAAATCATGAATCATGAATCATGAATTGAATCATGAATCATGAATCATGATACATGAATTGAATCATGAATCATGAATCAAATCATGAATCATGAATTGAATCATGAATCGAATTATGAGTCATGAATCATGAATTGAATCATGAATCATGAATTGAATCATGAATTGAATCTTAAATCATGAATCATGAATCGAATCATGAATCATGAATCATGAATTCAATCATGAATCATGAATCATGAATTGAATCATGAATCGAATCATGAATCATGAACCATGAATTGAATCATGAATCATGAATTGAATCATAAATTGAATCATAAATCATAAGTCATGAATTGAATCATGAATCATGAATCGAATCATAAATCATGAATTGAATCATGAATCATGAATCATGAATCGAATCATGAATCATGAATCATGAATTGGATCATGAATCATGAATCGAATCATGAAACATGAATTGAATCATGAATCATGAATTGAATCATGAATCATGAATTGCATCATGAATCATGAATTGAATCATGAATCATTAATCATGAATTAAATCATGAATCATGAAATGAATCATGAAACATGAAATGAATCATGAATTGAATCATGAATCATGAATTGAATCATAATTCATGAAATGAATCATGAATTGAATCATGAATCATGAATTGAATCATGAATCATAAAATGAATCATGAATTGAATCATGAATCATGAAATGAATCATGAATTGAATCATGAATCATGAATCAAATCATGAATCATGAATTAAATCATGAATCATGAATTGAATCATGAATCATGAATCGAATCATGAATCATGAATCATGAATTGCATCATGAATCATCAATTGAATCATGAATTGAATCAAAAATCATGAATCATCAATTTAATCATGAATCATGAATCGAATCATGAATCATGAATTGAATCATGAAGTATGAATCATGAATCATGAATTGAATCATGAATCATGAATCATGAATCATGAATCGAATCATGAATTATGAATCATGAATCATGAATCGAATCATGAATCATGAATCGAATCATGAATTATGAATCGAAACATGAATCCTGAATTGAATCATGAATCATGAATCATGAATTGAATCATGAATCATGAATCATGAATTGAATCATGAATCATGAATTGAATCATTAATCATGAATTGAATCATGAATTGAATCATAAATCATGAATCATGAATTCAATCATGAATCATGAATCGAATCATGAATCATGAATTGAATCATGAATCATGAATCATGAATCGAATCATGAATCATGAATTGAATCATGAATCATGAATTGAATCATGAATCATGAATCATGAATAATGAATTGAATCATGAATCATGAATCATGAATTGAATCATGAATCATGAATTGAATCATAAATTGAATCATAAATCATAAATCATGAATTGAATCATGAATCATGAATCGAATCATGAATCATGAATTGAATCGTGAATCATGAATCATGAATCAAGAATCGAATCATGAATCATGAATTGAATCATGAATCATGAATTGAATCATGAATCATGAATCGAATCATGAATCATGAATCGAATCATGAATTATGAATCATGAATCATAAATCGAATCATGAATCATGAATCGAATCATGAATCATGAATCGAATCATGAATCATGAATTGAATCATGAATCATGAATTGAATCATGAATCATGAATCATGAATCATGAATTGAATCATTAATCATGAATCATGAATTGAATCATGAATCATGAATTGAATCATAAATTGAATCATAAATCATAAATCATCAATTGAATCATGAATCATGAATCGAATCATGAATCATGAATTGAATCGTGAATCATGAATCATGAATCAAGAATCGAATCATGAATCATGAATTGAATCATGAATCATGAATTGAATCATGAATCATGAATCAAATCATGAATCATGAATCGAATCATGAATCATGAATCATGAATCGAATCATGAATCATGAATCGAATCATGAATTATGAATCGAAACATGAATCATGATTTGAATCATGAATCATGAATCATGAAATGAATCAAGAATCATGAATCGAATCATGAATCATGAATAATGAATCGAATCATGAATCATGAAATGAATCATGAATCATGAATTGAATCATAAATCATGAATTGAATCATGAATCATGAATTGAATCATGAATCATGAATTGAATCATGATTTGAATCATGAATCATGAATTGAATCATGAATCATGAAGCATGAATTGAATCATGAATCATGAATCAAATCATGAATCTCGAATCATGAATTGAATCATGAATCATGAATTTAATCATGAATGGAATCATAAATCATGAATCATGAATTGAATCATGAATTGAATCATAAATCATGAATCACGAATTGAATCATGAATCATAAATCGAATCATGAATCATGAATTGAATCATGAATCATGAATCGAATCATGAATTATGAATTGAATCATGAATCATGAATTGAATCATGAATCATGAATCGAATCATGAATCATGAATCATGGATTGAATCATGAATCATCAATTGAATCATGAATTGAATCATAATTCATGAATCATCAATTGAATCATGAATCATGAATCATGAATCGAATCATGAATCATGAATTGAATCATGAATCATGAATCGAATCATGAATCATGAATTGAATCATGAATCATGAATTGAATCATGAATCATGAATCATGAATCATGAATTGAATCATGAATCATGAATCATGAATTGAATCATGAATCATGAATTGAATCATAAATTGAATCATAAATCATAAATCATGAATTGAATCACGAATCATGAATCGAATCATGAATCATGAATTGAATCGTGAATCATGAATCATGAATCAAGAATCGAATCATGAATCATGAATTAAATCATGAATCATGAATCGAATCATGAATCATGAATCGAATCATGAATTATGAATCATGAATCATGAATCGAATCATGAATCATGAATCGAATCATAAATCGAATCATGAATCATGAATTGAATCATGAATCATGAATTGAATCATGAATCATGAATCATGAATCATGAATTGAATCATGAATCATGAATCATGAATTGAATCATGAATCATGAATTGAATCATAAATTGAATCATAAATCATGAATTGAATCATGAATCATGAATCGAATAATGAATCATGAATTGAATCGTGAATCATGAATCATGAATCAAGAATCGAATCATGAATCATGAATTGAATCATGAATCATAATTTGAATCATGAATCATGAATCGAATCATGAATCATGAATCGAATCATGAATTATGAATCATGAATCATGAATCGAATCATGAATCGAATCATGAATTATGAATCGAAACATGAATCATGATTTGAATCATGAATCATGAAATGAATCAAGAATCATGAATCGAATCATGAATCATGAATAATGAATCGAATCATGAATCATGAAATGAATCATGAATCATGAAATGAATCATAAATCATGAATCATGAATCGAATCATGAATCATGAATTGAATCATGAATCATGAATTGAATCATAAATCATGAATTGAATTATGAATCATGAATTGAATCATAAATCATGAATTGAATCATGAATCATGAATTGTATCATGAATTGAATCATGAATCATGAATTGAATCATGAATCATGAAGCATGAATTGAATCATGAATCATGAATCAAATCATGAATCTCGAATCATGAATTGAATCATGAATCATGAATTTAATCATGAATTGAATCATAAATCATGAATCATGAATTGAATCATGAATTGAATCATAAATCATGAATCATGAATTGAATCATGAATCATAAATCGAATCATGAATCATGAATTGAATCATGAATCATGAATCGAATCATGAATCATGAATTGAATCATGAATCATGAATCATGAATTGAATCATGAATCATGAATCGAATCATAAAACATGAATTGAATCATAAATCATGAATTGAATCATGAATCATGAATTGCATCATGAATCATGAATTGCATCATGAATCATTAATCATGAATTAAATCATGAATCATGAAATGAATCATGAATCATGAAATGAATCATGAAATGAATCATGAATTGAATCATGAATCATGAATTGAATCATGAATCATGAATTGAATCATGAATCATGAATTGAATCATGAATCATGAATTGAATCATGAAATGAATCATGAATTGAATCATGAATCATGAATTGAATCATGAATCATGAATTGAATCATGAATCATGAAATGAATCATGAATTGAATCATGAATCATGAATCAAATCATGAATTATGAATTAAATCATGAATCATGAATCGAATCATGAATCATGAATCATGAATAGAATCATGAATCATCAATTGAATCATGAATTGAATCATAAATCATGAATCATCAATTTAATCATGAATCATGAATCGAATCATGAATCATGAATTGAATCATGAATCATGAATCATGAATCATGAATCATGAATTGCATCATGAATCATTAATCATGAATTAAATCATGAATCATGAAATGAATCATGAATCATGAAATGAATCATGAATCATGAAATGAATCATGAATTGAATCATGAATCATGAATCATGAATTGAATCATGAATCATGAATCATGAATTGAATCATGAATCATGAATTGAATCATGAATCATGAATTGAATCATAATTCATGAAATGAATCATGAATTGAATCATGAATCATGAATTGAATCATGAATCATGAATTGAATCATGAATCATGAATCATGAATTGCATCATGAATCATTAATCATGAATTAAATCATGAATCATGAAATGAATCATGAATCATGAAATGAATCATGAATCATGAAATGAATCATGAATTGAATCATCAATCATGAATCATGAATTGAATCATGAATCATAAATCATGAATTGAATCATGAATCATGAATTGAATCATGAATCATGAATTGAATCATAATTCATGAAATGAATCATGAATTGAATCATGAATCATGAATTGAATCATGAATCATGAATTGAATCATGAATCATGAAATAAATCATGAATTGAATCATGAATCATGAATCAAATCATGAATCATGAATTAAATCATGAATCATGAATCGAATCATGAATCATGAATCATCAATTGAATCATGAATTGAATCATAAATCATGAATCATCAATTTAATCATGAATCATGAATTGAATCATGAATCATGAATTGAATCATGAATAATGAATCATGAATCATGAATTGAATCATGAATCATGAATCATGAATTGAATCATGAATCATGAATTGAATCATAAATTGAATCATAAATCATAAATCATGAATTGAATCATGAATCATGAATCGAATCATGAATCATGAATTGAATCGTGAATCATGAATCATGAATCAAGAATCGAATCATGAATCATGAATTAAATCATGAATCATGAATCGAATCATGAATCATGAATCGAATCATGAATTATGAATCATGAATCATGAATCGAATCATGAATCATGAATCGAATCATAAATCGAATCATGAATCATGAATTGAATCATGAATCATGAATTGAATCATGAATCATGAATCATAAATCATGAATTGAATCATGAATCATGAATCATGAATTGAATCATGAATCATGAATTGAATCATAAATTGAATCATAAATCATAAATCATGAATTGAATCATGAATCATGAATCGAATAATGAATCATGAATTGAATCGTGAATCATGAATCATGAATCAAGAATCGAATCATGAATCATGAATTGAATCATGAATCATAATTTGAATCATGAATCATGAATCGAATCATGAATCATGAATCGAATCATGAATTATGAATCATGAATCATGAATCGAATCATGAATCGAATCATGAATTATGAATCGAAACATGAATCATGATTTGAATCATGAATCATGAAATGAATCAAGAATCATGAATCGAATCATGAATCATGAATAATGAATCGAATCATGGATCATGAAATGAATAATGAATCATGAAATGAATCATAAATCATGAATCATGAATCGAATCATGAATCATGAATTGAATCATGAATCATGAATTGAATCATAAATCATGAATTGAATTATGAATCATGAATTGAATCATAAATCATGAATTGAATCATGAATCATGAATTGAATCATGAATTGAATCATGAATCATGAATTGAATCATGAATCATGAAGCATGAATTGAATCATGAATCATGAATCAAATCATGAATCTCGAATCATGAATTGAATCATGAATCATGAATTTAATCATGAATTGAATCATAAATCATGAATCATGAATTGAATCATGAATTGAATCATAAATCATGAATCATGAATTGAATCATGAATCATAAATCGAATCATGAATCATGAATTGAATCATGAATCATGAATCGAATCATGAATCATGAATTGAATCATGAATCATGAATCATGAATTGAATCATGAATCATGAATCGAATCATAAAACATGAATTGAATCATAAATCATGAATTGAATCATGAATCATGAATTGCATCATGAATCATGAATTGCATCATGAATCATTAATCATGAATTAAATCATGAATCATGAATCATGAAATGAATCATGAATTGAATCATGAATCATGAATCATGAATTGAATCATGAATCATGAATTGAATCATGAATCATGAATTGAATCATGAATCATGAATTGAATCATGAATCATGAATTGAATCATGAAATGAATCATGAATTGAATCATGAATCATGAATTGAATCATGAATCATGAATTGAATCATGAATCATGAAATGAATCATGAATTGAATCATGAATCATGAATCAAATCATGAATCATGAATTAAATCATGAATCATGAATCGAATCATGAATCATGAATCATGAATAGAATCATGAATCATCAATTGAATCATGAATTGAATCATAAATCATGAATCATCAATTTAATCATGAATCATGAATCGAATCATGAATCATGAATTGAATCATGAATCATGAATCATGAATTGCATCATGAATCATTAATCATGAATTAAATCATGAATCATGAAATGAATCATGAATCATGAAATGAATCATGAATTGAATCATGAATCATGAATTGAATCATGAATCATGAATCATGAATTGAATCATGAATCATGAATCATGAATTGAATCATGAATCATGAATTGAATCATGAATCATGAATTGAATCATAATTCATGAAATGAATCATGAATTGAATCATGAATCATGAATTGAATCATGAATCATGAAATGAATCATGAATTGAATCATGAATCATGAATCAAATCATGAATCATGAATCAAATCATGAATCATGAATTAAATCATGAATCATGAATCGAATCATGAATCATGAATCATCAATTGAATCATGAATTGAATCATAAATCATGAATCATCAATTTAATCATGAATCATGAATCGAATCATGAATCATGAATTGAATCATGAATCATAAATCATGAATCATGAATTGAATCATGAATCATGAATCATGAATCATGAATCGAATCATGAATCATGAATTGAATCATGAATCATGATTCATGAATCATGAATCATGAATTGAATCATGAATCATGAATCATGAATTGAATCATGAATCATGAATCGAATCATGAATCATGAATTAAATAATGAATTATGAATCAAATCATGAATCATGAATTATGAATTGAATCATGAATCATGAATTGAATCATAAATTGAATCATAAATCATAAATCATGAATTGAATCATGAATCATGAATCATGAATTATGAATCATGAATCGAATCATGAATCATGAATTGAATCATGAATCATGAATCGAATCATGAATCATGAATTGAATCATGAATCAAATCATGAATCATGAATCATGAATTGAATCATGAATCATGAATCATGAATCATGAATCGAATCATGAATCATGAATTATGAATCATGAATCGAATCATGAATCATGAAATGAATCATGAATTATGAATCATGAATCAAATCATGAATCATGAAATGAATCATGAATTGAATCCTGAATTGAATCATAAATCATAAATCATGAATTGAATCATAAATTGAATCATAAATCATAAATCATGAATTGAATCATGAATCATGAATTGAATCATGAATCATGAATCGAATCATGAATCATAAATTGAATCATGAATCATGAATCATGAATCATGAATCGAATCATGAATCATGAATTGAATCATGAATCATGAATTGAATCATGAATTGAATCATAAATTATGAATCATGAATCATGAATCGAATCATGAATCTTGAATCATGAATTGAATCATGAATCATGAATTAATTCATGAATTGAATCATAAATCATGAATCATGAATTAAATCATGAATCATAAATCGAACGATGAATCATGAATTGAATCATGAATCATAAATCATGAATCGAATCATGAATCATGAATTTTGAATCGAATCATGAATCATGAATTGATTCATGAATCATGAATCATGAATTGAATCATGAATCATGAATCGAATCATGAAACATGAATTAAATCATGAATCATGAATTGAATCATGAATCATGAATTGCATCATGAATCATGAATCGAATCATGAATCATGAATTATGAATCATGAATCGAATAATGAATCATGAAATGAATCATGAATTGAATCCTGAATTCAATCATAAATCATGAATCATGAATTGAATTATGAATCATGAATCGAATCATGAATCATGAATTGAATCATGAATCATGAATTGAATCATGAATCATGAATTGAATCATGAATCATGAATCATAAATCATGAATTGAATCATAAATTATGAATCATGAATCATGAATCCAATCATGAATCATGAATCGAATCATGAATCATGAATCGAATCATAATTCTCGAATCATGAATTGAATCATGAATCATGAATTAATTCATGAATTAAATCATAAATCATGAATCATGAATTAAATCATGAATCATAAATCGAACGATGAATCATGAATTGAATCATGAATCATAAATCATGAATCGAATCATGAATCATGAATTTTGAATCGAATCATGAATCATGAATTGAATCATGAATCATGAATCATGAATTGAATCATGAATCATGAATCAAATCATGAAACATGAATTAAATCATGAATCATGAATTGAATCGTGAATCATGAATTGCATCATGAATCATGAATTTAATCATGAATCATTAATCATGAATTAAATCATGAATCATGAAATGAATCATGAATCATGAAATGAATCATGAATTGAATCATGAATCATGAATCATGAATTGAATAATGAATCATGAAATGAATCATGAGTTGAATCATGAATCATGAATCATGAATTGAATCATGAATCATGAATCAAATCATGAATCATGAATTAAATCATGAATCATGAATCGAATCATGAATCATGTATTGAATCATGAATCATGAATCATGAATCATGAATCGAATCATGAATCATGAATTGAATCATGAATCATGAATTGAATCATGAATCATAAATCATGAATCTCGAATCATGAATTGAATCATGAATCATGAATTTAATCATGAATTGAATCATAAATCATGAATCATGAATTGAATCATGAATTGAATCATAAATCATGAATCATGAATTGAATCATGAATCATAAATCGAATCATGAATCATGAATTGAATCATGAATCATGAATCGAATCATGAATCATGAATTGAATCATGAATCATGAATCATGAATTGAATCATGAATCATGAATCGAATCATGAAACATGAATTGAATCATAAATCATGAATTGAATCATGAATCATGAATTGCATCATGAATCATGAATTGCATCATGAATCATTAATCATGAATTAAATCATAAATCATGAAATGAATCATGAATTATGAAATGAATCATGAATTGAATCATGAATCATGAATCATGAATTGAATCATGAATCATGAATTGAATCATGAATCATGAAATGAATCATGAATTGAATCATGAATCATGAATTGAATCATGAATCATGAATTGAATCATGAATCATGAAATGAATCATGAATTGAATCATGAATCATGAATCAAATCATGAATCATGAATCATGAATAGAATCATGAATCATCAATTGAATCATGAATTGAATCATAAATCATGAATAATCAATTTAATCATGAATCATGAATCGAATCATGAATCATGAATTGAATCATGAATCATGAATCATGAATCATGAATTGCATCATGAATCATTAATCATGAATTAAATCATGAATCATGAAATGAATCATGAATCATGAAATGAATCATGAATCATGAAATGAATCATGAATCATGAAATGAATCATGAATTGAATCATGAATCACGAATCATGAATTGAATCATGAATCATGAATCATGAATTGAATCATGAATCATGAATTGAATCATGAATCATGAATTGAATCATAATTCATGAAATGAATCATGAATTGAATCATGAATCATGAATTGAATCATGAATCATGAATTGAATCATGAATCATGAATTGAATCATGAATCATGAAATGAATCATGAATTGAATCATGAATCATGAATCAAATCATGAATCATGAATTAAATCATGAATCATGAATCGAATCATGAATCATGAATCATGAATTGAATCATGAATCATCAATTGAATCATGAATTGAATCATAAATCATGAATCATCAATTTAATCATGAATCATGAATCGAATCATGAATCATGAATTGAATCATGAATCATGAATCATGAATCATGAATTGAATCATGAATCATGAATCATGAATCGAATCATGAATCATGAATTGAATCATGAATCATGAATCATGAATCATGAATCATGAATCATGAATCATGAATTGAATCATGAATCATGAATCATGAATCATGAATCGAATCATGAATCATGAATTAAATAATGAATTATGAATCAAATCATGAATCATGAATCATGAATTGAATTATGGATCATGAATTGAATCATAAATTGAATCATAAATCATGAATTGAATCATGAATCATGAATCATGAATTATGAATCATGAATCGAATCATGAATCATGAATTGAATCATGAATCATGAATCATGATTCAAATCATGAATCATGAATTGAATCATGAATCATGAATCATGAATCATGAATCGAATCATGAATCATGAATTATGAATCATGAATCGAATCATGAATCATGAAATGAATCATGAATTATGAATCATGAATCGAATCATGAATCGAATCATGAATCATGAATTGAATCCTGAATTGAATCATAAATCATGAATCATGAATTGAATCATGAATCATGAATCGAATCATGAATCATGAATTGAATAATGAATCATGAATCATGAATCATGAATCATGAATCATGAATCGAATCATGAATCATGAATTGAATCATGAATCATGAATTGAATCATGAATCATGAATTGAATCATAAATTATGAATCATGAATCATGAATCGAATCATGAATCATGAATCAAATCATGAATCATGAATCGAATCATGAATCTCGAATCATGAATTGAATCATGAATCATGAATTAATTCATGAATTGAATCATAAATCATGAATCATGAATTAAATCATGAATCATAAATCAAACGATGAATCATGAATTGAATCATGAATCATAAATCATGAATCGAATCATGAATCATGAATTTTGAATCGAATCATGAATCATGAATTGATTCATGAATCATGAATCATGAATTGAATCATGAATCATGAATCGAATCATGAAACATGAATTAAATCATGAATCATGAATTGAATCATGAATCATGAATTGCATCATGAATCATGAATCGAATCATGAATCATGAATTATGAATCATGAATCGAATAATGAATCATGAAATGAATCATGAATTGAATCCTGAATTGAATCATAAATCATGAATCATGAATTGAATCATGAATCATGAATCGAATCATGAATCATGAATTGAATCATGAATCATGAATTAATGAATCATGAATCATGAATCGAATCATGAATCATGAATTGAATCATGAATCATGAATTGAATCATGAATCATGAATCATGAATCATGAATTGAATCATAAATTATGAATCATTAATCATGAATCCAATCATGAATCATGAATCGAATCATGAATCATGAATCGAATCATGAATCTCGAATCATGAATTGAATCATGAATCATGAATTAATTCATGAATTGAATCATAAATCATGAATCATGAATTAAATCATGAATCATAAATCGAACGATGAATCATGAATTGAATCATGAATCATAAATCATGAATCGAATCATGAATCATGAATTTTGAATCGAATCATGAATCATGAATTGAATCATGAATCATGAATCATGAATTGAATCATGAATCATGAATCGAATCATGAAACATGAATTAAATCATGAATCATGAATTGAATCATGAATCATGAATTGCATCATGAATCATGAATTTAATCATGAATCATTAATCATGAATTAAATCATGAATCATGAAATGAATCATGAATCATGAAATGAATCATGAATTGAATCATGAATCATGAATTGAATAATGAATCATGAAATGAATCATGAGTTGAATCATGAATCATGAATCATGAATTGAATCATGAATCATGAATCATGAATCATGAATTGAATCATGCATCATGAATTGAATCATGAATCATGAAATGAATCATGAATTGAATCATGAATCATGAATCATGAATTGAATCATGAATCATGAATCATGATTTATGAATTGAATCATGAATCATGAATCATGATTCATGAATTGAATCATGAATCATGAATCATATCATGAATCATGAATTAAATCATGAATCATGAATCGAATCATGAATCATGTATTGAATCATGAATCATGAATCATGAATCATGAATCGAATCATGAATCATGAATTGAATCATGAATTATGAATTGAATCATGAATCATAAATCATGAATCTCGAATCATGAATTGAATCATGAATCATGAATTTAATCATGAATTGAATCATAAATCATGAATCATGAATTGAATCATGAATTGAATTATAAATCATGAATCATGAATTGAATCATGAATCATAAATCGAATCATGAATCATGAATTGAATCATAAATCATGAATCGAATCATGAATCATGAATTGAATCATGAATCATGAATCATGAATTGAATCATGAATCATGAATCGAATCATGAATCATGAATTGAATCATAAATCATGAATCGAATCATGAATCATGAATTGAATCATGAATCTTAAATCATGAATTGAATCATGAATTGAATCATAAATCATGAATCATGAATTGAATCATGAATCATAAATCGAATCATGAATCATGAATTGAATCATAAATCATGAATCGAATCATGAATCATGAATTCAATCATGAATCATAAATCATGAATTGAATCATGAATCATGAATTGCATCATGAATCATGAATTGCATCATGAATCATTAATCATGAATTAAATCATGAATCATGAAATGAATCATGAATCATGAAATGAATCATGAATCATGAAATGAATCATGAATTAATTCATGAATCATGAATCATGAATTGAATCATGAATCATGAATTGAATCATGAATCATGAATTGAATCATAAATCATGAATCGAATCATGAATCATGAATTGAATCATGAATCATAAATCATGAATTGAATCATGAATCATGAATTGCATCATGAATCATGAATTGCATCATGAATCATTAATCATGAATTAAATCATGAATCATGAAATGAATCATGAATCATGAAATGAATCATGAATCATGAAATGAATCATGAATTAATTCATGAATCATGAATCATGAATTGAATCATGAATCATGAATTGAATCATGAATCATGAAATGAATCATGAATCATGAAATGAATCATGAATTGAATCATGAATCATGAATCATGAATTGAATCATGAATCATGAATCATGAATTGAATCATGAATCATGAATTGAATCATGAATCATGAATTGAATCATAATTCATGAAATGAATCATGAATTGAATCATGAATCATGAATTGAATCATGAATCATGAATCATGAAATGAATCATGAATTGAATCATGAATCATGAATCAAATCATGAATCATGAATTAAATCATGAATCATGAATCGAATCATGAATCATGAATCATGAATTGAATCATGAATCATCAATTGAATCATGAATTGAATCATAAATCATGAATCATCAATTTAATCATGAATCATGAATCGAATCATGAATCATGAATTGAATCATGAATCATGAATCATGAATCATGAATTGAATCATGAATCATGAATCATGAATCATGAATCGAATCATGAATCATGAATTGAATCATGAATCATGAATCATGAATCATGAATCATGAATTGAATCATGAATCATGAATCATGAATTGAATCATGAATCATGAATCGAATCATGAATCATGAATTAAATAATGAATTATGAATCAAATCATGAATCATGAATCATGAATTGAATCATGAATCATGAATTGAATCATAAATTGAATCATGAATCATGAATCATGAATTGAATCATGAATCATGAATCGAATCATGAATCATGAATTAAATAATGAAATATGAATCAAATCATGAATTATGAATCATGAATCGAATCATGAATCATGAATTGAATCATGAATCATGAATCATGAATCAAATCATGAATCATGAATCATGAATCATGAATCGAATCATGAATCATGAAATGAATCATGAATTATGAATCATGAATCGAATCATGAATCATGAAATGAATCATGAATTGAATCCTGAATTGAATCATAAATCATGAATCATGAATTGAATCATGAATCATGAATCGAATTATGAATCATGAATTGAATCATGAATCATGAATTGAATCATGAATCATGAATCATGAATCATGAATCGAATCATGAATCATGAATTGAATCATGAATCATGAATCATGAATCATGAATTGAATCATAAATTATGAATCATGAATCATGAATCCAATCATGAATCATGAATCGAATCATGAATCATGAATCGAATCATGAATCTCGAATCATGAATTGAATCATGAATCATGAATTAATTCATGAATTGAATCATAAATCATGAATCATGAATTATATCATGAATCATAAATCGAACGATGAAACATGAATTGAATCATGAATCATAAATCATGAATCGAATCATGAATCATGAATTTTGAATCGAATCATGAATCATGAATTGATTCATGAATCATGAATTATGAATTGAATCATGAATCATGAATCGAATCATGAAACATGAATTAAATCATGAATCATGAATTGAATCATGAATCATGAATTGCATCATGAATCATGAATCGAATCATGAATCATGAATTATGAATCATGAATCGAATAATGAATCATGAAATGAATCATGAATTGAATCCTGAATTGAATCATGAATCATGAATCATGAATCGAATCATGAATCATGAATCGAATCATGAATCATGAATTGAATCATGAATCATGAATCATGAATCATGAATCATGAATCGAATCATGAATCATGAATTGAATCATGAATCATGAATTGAATCATGAATCATGAATCATGAATCATGAATTGAATCATAAATTATGAATCATGAATCATGAATCCAATCATGAATCATGAATCGAATCATGAATCATGAATCGAATCATGAATCTCGAATCATGAATTGAATCATGAATCATGAATTAATTCATGAATTGAATCATAAATCATGAATCATGAATTAAATCATGAATCATAAATCGAACGATGAATCATGAATTGAATCATGAATCATAAATCATGAATCGAATCATGAATCATGAATTTTGAATCGAATCATGAATCATGAATTGAATCATGAATCATGAATCATGAATTGAATCATGAATCATGAATCGAATCATGAAACATGAATTAAATCATGAATCATGAATTGAATCATGAATCATGAATTGCATCATGAATCATGAATTTAATCATGAATCATGAATCATGATTTATGAATTGAATCATGAATCATGAATCATGATTCATGAATTGAATCATGAATCATGAATTGAATCATGAATTGAATCTTAAATCATGAATCATGAATCGAATCATGAATCATGAATCATGAATTCAATCATGAATCATGAATCATGAATTGAATCATGAATCGAATCATGAATCATGAATCATGAATTGAATCATGAATCATGAATTGAATGATAAATTGAATCATAAATCATAAGTCATGAATTGAATCATGAATCATGAATCGAATCATGAATCATGAATTGAATCATGAATCATGAATCGAATCATGAATCATGAATTGAATCATGAATCATGAATTGCATCATGAATCATGAATTGAATCATGAATCATTAATCATGAATTAAATCATGAATCATGAAATGAATCATGAAACATGAAATGAATCATGAATTGAATCATGAATCATGAATCATGAATTGAATCATGAAATGAATCATGAATTGAATCATGAATCATGAATCAAATCATGAATCATAAATTGAATCATGAATCATGAATTGAATCATGAATCATGAATCTTGATTCATGATTTGAATCATAAATCATGAATCAAATCATGAATCATGAATTGATTAATGAATCATGAATCGAATCATGAATCATGAATCATGAATCATGAATTGAATCATGAAACATGAATTGAATCATGAATTGAATCATAAATCATGAATCAGGAATTGAATCATGAATCTTGAATCATGAAATGAATCATGAATCCTGAATCATGAATCATGAATCGAATCATGAATCATGAAATTAATCATGAATCATAAATTGAATCATGAATCATGAATCATGAATCATGAATTGAATCATGAATCATGAATTGAATCATAAATTGAATCATGAATCATGAATTGAATCATGAATCATGAATCGAATCATGAATCATGAATTGAATCGTGAATCATGAATCATGAATTGAATCGTGAATCATGAATCATGAATCAAATCATGAATCATGAATCAAATCATGAATTCTGAATCAAAACATGAATCATGATTTGAATCATGAATCATGAATCATGAAATGAATCAAGAATCATGAATCGAATCATGAATCATGAATCATGAATCATGAATAATGAATCGAATCATGAATCATGAATTGAATCATGAATCATGAATTGAATCATGAATTATGAATCGAAACACGAATCATGAAATGAATCATGAATCATGAAACGAATCATAAATCATTAATCATAAATCGAATCATGAATCATGAATTGAATCATGAATCATGAATTGAATCATAAATTATGAATTGAATCATGAATCATGAATTAATTTATGATTTGAATCATGAATCATGAATTAAATCATGAATCATGAATCATGAATCATGAATTGAATCATGAATCATGAATCAAATCATGAAACATGAATTGAATCATGAATCATGAATTGAATCATGAAACATGAATTGCATCATGAATCATCAATTGAATCATGAATCATTAATCATGAAATGAATCATGAATAGAATCATGAATTGAATCATGAATCATGAATCATGAATTGAATCATGAATCATGAAATGAATCATGAATTGAATCATGAATCATAAATCATGAATTGAATTATGAATCATGAATCAAATCATGAATCATAAATTGAATCATGAATCATGAATCAAATCATGAATCATAAATTGAATCATGAATCATGAATCGTATCATGAATCATGAATCATGAATTTAATAATGAAACATGAATTGAATCATGAATTGAATCATAAATCTTGAATCATGAATTGAATCATGAATCATGAATCGAATCATGAATCATGAATCGAATCATGAATCATGAATCATGAATCAAATCATGAATCATGAATTGAATCATGAATCATGAATTGAATCATGAATCATGAATCATGAATCATGAATTATGAATCATGAATCAAATCATGAATCATGAATTAAATCATGAATCATGAATCATGAATCGAATCATGAATCATGAATTGAATCATGAATCATGAATCATGAATCGATTCATGAATCATGAATCATGAATCGAATCATGAATCATGAAATGAATCATGAATCATGAATCATGAATCGAATCATGAATCGAATCATGAATCATGAATTGAATCATGAATTGAATCATAAATCATGAATCATGAATCGAATCATGAATCATGAATTGAATCATGTATCATGAATTGAATCATGAATCATGAATCATGAATTGAATCATGAATTATGAATCATGAATTGAATCATGAATCATGAATCATGAATCGAATCATGAATCATGAATCGAATCATGAATCATGAATTGAATCATGAATCATGAATCATGAATCATGAATCATGAATCATGAATCGAATCATAAATTATGAATCATGAATCATGAATCGAATCATGAATCATGAATCGAATCATGAATCTCGAATCATGAATTGAATCATGAATCATGAATTGAATCATGAATTGAATCATAAATCATGAATCAGGAATTGAATCATGAATCATAAGTCGAATCACGAATCATGAATTGAATCATGAATCATGAATCATGAATTGAATCATAAATCATGAATCAAATCATGAAACATGAATTGAATCATGAATCATGAATTGAATCATGAATCATGAATTGCATCATGAATCATCAATTGAATCATGAATCATTAATCATGAAATTAATCATGAATAGAATCATGAATTGAATCATGAATCATGAATCATGAATTGAATCATGAATCATGAATTGAATCATGAATCATCAATTGAATCATGAATCATTAATCATGAAATTAATCATGAATAGAATCATGAATTGAATCATGAATCATGAATCATGAATTGAATCATGAATCATGAATTGAATCATGAATCATAAATCATGAATTGAATTATGAATCATGAATCAAATCATGAATCATAAATTGGATCATGAATCATGAATCAAATCATGAATCATAAATTGAATCATGAATCATGAATCGTATCATGAATCATGAATCATGAATTTAATAATGAAACATGAATTGAATCATGAATTGAATCATAAATCATGAATCATGAATTGAATCATGAATCATGAATCGAATCATGAATCATGAATCGAATCATGAATCATGAATCATGAATCAAATCATGAATCATGAATTGAATCATGAATCATGAATTGAATCATGAATCATGAATCATGAATTATGAATCATGAATCGAATCATGAATCATGAATTGAATCATGAATCATGAATCATGAATTGAATCATGAATCATGAATCATGATTTATGAATTGAATCATGAATAATGAATCATGATTCATGAATTGAATCATGAATCATGAATCAAATCATGAATCATGAATTAAATCATGAATCATGAATCGAATCATGAATCATGTATTGAATCATGAATCATGAATCATGAATCATGAATCGAATCATGAATCATGAATTGAATCATGAATCATGAATTGAATCATGAATCATAAATCATGAATCTCGAATCATGAATTGAATCATGAATCATGAATTTAATCATGAATTGAATCATAAATCATGAATCATGAATTGAATCATGAATTGAATCATAAATCATGAATCATGAATTGAATCATGAATCATAAATCGAATCATGAATCATGAATTGAATCATAAATCATGAATCGAATCATGAATCATGAATTGAATCATGAATCATGAATCATGAATTGAATCATGAATCATGAATCGAATCATGAATCATGAATTGAATCATAAATCATGAATCGAATCATGAATCATGAATTGAATCATGAATCATAAATCATGAATTGAATCATGAATTGAATCATAAATCATGAATCATGAATTGAATCATGAATCATAAATCGAATCATGAATCATGAATTGAATCATAAATCATGAATCGAATCATGAATCATGAATTGAATCATGAATCATAAATCATGAATTGAATCATGAATCATGAATTGCATCATGAATCATGAATTGCATCATGAATCATTAATCATGAATTAAATCATGAATCATGAAATGAATCATGAATCATGAAATGAATCATGAATCATGAAATGAATCATGAATTAATTCATGAATCATGAATCATGAATTGAATCATGAATCATGAATTGAATCATGAATCATGAATTGAATCATAAATCATGAATCGAATCATGAATCATGAATTGAATCATGAATTAATTCATGAATCATGAATCATGAATTGAATCATGAATCATGAATTGAATCATGAATCATGAATTGAATCATAAATCATGAATCGAATCATGAATCATGAATTGAATCATGAATCATAAATCATGAATTGAATCATGAATCATGAATTGCATCATGAATCATGAATTGCATCATGAATCATTAATCATGAATTAAATCATGAATCATGAAATGAATCATGAATCATGAAATGAATCATGAATCATGAAATGAATCATGAATTAATTCATGAATCATGAATCATGAATTGAATCATGAATCGAATCATGAATCATGAATTGAATCATGAATCATGAAATGAATCATGAATTGAATCATGAATCATGAATTGAATCATGAATCATGAATTGAATCATGAATCATGAAATGAATCATGAATTGAATCATGAATCATGAATCAAATCATGAATCATGAAATAAATCATGAATCATGAATCGAATCATGAATCATGAATCATGAATAGAATCATGAATCATCAATTGAATCATGAATTGAATCATAAATCATGAATCATCAATTTAATCATGAATCATGAATCGAATCATGAATCATGAATTGAATCATGAATCATGAATCATGAATTGCATCATGAATCATTAATCATGAATTAAATCATGAATCATGAAATGAATCATGAATCATGAAATGAATCATGAATCATGAAATGAATCATGAATTGAATCATGAATCATGAATCATGAATTGAATCATGAATCATGAATCATGAATTGAATCATGAATCATGAATTGAATCATGAATCATGAATTGAATCATAATTCATGAAATGAATCATGAATTGAATCATGAATCATGAATTGAATCATGAATCATGAATCATGAAATGAATCATGAATTGAATCATGAATCATGAATCAAATCATGAATCATGAATTAAATCATGAATCATGAATCGAATCATGAATCATGAATCATGAATTGAATCATGAATCATCAATTGAATCATGAATTGAATCATAAATCATGAATCATCAATTTAATCATGAATCATGAATCGAATCATGAATCATGAATTGAATCATGAATCATGAATCATGAATCATGAATTGAATCATGAATCATGAATCATGAATCATGAATCGAATCATGAATCATGAATTGAATCATGAATCATGAATCATGAATCATGAATCATGAATCATGAATTGAATCATGAATCATGAATCATGAATTGAATCATGAATCATGAATCGAATCATGAATCATGAATTAAATAATGAATTATGAATCAAATCATGAATCATGAATCATGAATTGAATCATGAATCATGAATTGAATCATAAATTGAATCATAAATCATAAATCATGAATTGAATCATGAATCATGAATCATGAATTATGAATCATGAATCGAATCATGAATCATGAATTGAATCATGAATCATGAATCATGAATCAAATCATGAATCATGAATCATGAATCATGAATCGAATCATGAATCATGAAATGAATCATGAATTATGAATCATGAATCGAATCATGAATCATGAAATGAATCATGAATTGAATCCTGAATTGAATCATGAATCATGAATCATGAATCGAATCATGAATCATGAATCGAATCATGAATCATGAATTGAATCATGAATCATGAATCGAATCATGAATCATGAATCGAATCATGAATCATGAATTGAATCATGAATCATGAATCATGAATCATGAATCGAATCATGAATCATGAATTGAATCATGAATCATGAATTGAATCATGAATCATGAATCATGAATCATGAATTGAATCATAAATTATGAATCATGAATCATGAATCCAATCATGAATCATGAATCGAATCATGAATCATGAATCGAATCATGAATCTCGAATCATGAATTGAATCATGAATCATGAATTAATTCATGAATTGAATCATAAATCATGAATCATGAATTAAATCATGAATCATAAATCGAACGATGAATCATGAATTGAATCATGAATCATAAATCATGAATCGAATCATGAATCATGAATTTTGAATCGAATCATGAATCATGAATTGAATCATGAATCATGAATCATGAATTGAATCATGAATCATGAATCGAATCATGAAACATGAATTAAATCATGAATCATGAATTGAATCATGAATCATGAATTGCATCATGAATCATGAATTTAATCATGAATCATGAATCATGATTTATGAATTGAATCATGAATCATGAATCATGATTCATGAATTGAATCATGAATCATGAATCAAATCATGAATCATGAATTAAATCATGAATCATGAATCGAATCATGAATCATGTATTGAATCATGAATCATGAATCATGAATCATGAATCGAATCATGAATCATGAATTGAATCATGAATCATGAATTGAATCATGAATCATAAATCATGAATCATGAATTGAATCATGAATCATAAATCATGAATCATGAATTGAATCATGAATCATGAATCATGAATTGAATCATGAATCATGAATCGAATCATGAATCATGAATCATGAATTGAATCATGAATCATGAATCGAATCATAAATTGAATTATAAATCATAAATCATGAATTGAATCATGAATCATGAATCAAATCATGAATCATGAATTGAATCATGAATCATGAATCATGAATTGAATCTTGAATCATGAATCATGAATCATGAATCGAATCATGAATCATGAATTGAATCATGAATCATGAATTAAATCATGAATCATGAATCATGAATCATGAATTAAATCATGAATCATGAATCATGAATCATGATACATGAATTGAATCATGAATCATGAATTAAATCATGAATCATGAATTGAATCATGAATCATGAATCGAATCATGAATCATGAATCATGAATTCAATCATGAATCATGAATTGAATCATGAATTGAATCTTAAATCATGAATCATGAATCGAATCATGAATCATGAATCATGAATTCAATCATGAATCATGAATCATGAATTGAATCATGAATCGAATCATGAATCATGAATCATGAATTGAATCATGAATCATGAATTGAATGATAAATTGAATCATAAATCATAAGTCATGAATTGAATCATGAATCATGAATCGAATCATGAATCATGAATTGAATCATGAATCATGAATCGAATCATGAATCATGAATCATGAATTGAATCATGAATCATGAATTGCATCATGAATCATGAATTGAATCATGAATCATTAATCATGAATTAAATCATGAATCATGAAATGAATCATGAAACATGAAATGAATCATGAATTGAATCATGAATCATGAATCATGAATTGAATCATGAAATGAATCATGAATTGAATCATGAATCATGAATCATGAATCAAATCATGAATCATAAATTGAATCATGAATCATGAATTGAATCATGAATCATGAATCTTGATTCATGATTTGAATCATAAATCATGAATCAAATCATGAATCATGAATTGATTAATGAATCATGAATCGAATCATGAATCATGAATCATGAATCATGAATTGAATCATGAAACATGAATTGAATCATGAATTGAATCATAAATCAGGAATCAGGAATTGAATCATGAATCTTGAATCATGAAATGAATCATGAATCCTGAATCATGAATCATGAATCGAATCATGAATCATGAAATTAATCATGAATCATGAATTGAATCATGAATCATGAATCATGAATTGAATTGAATCATGAATCATGAATTGAATCATAAATTGAATCATAAATCATGAATTGAATCATGAATCATGAATCGAATCATGAATCATGAATTGAATTGAATCATGAATCATGAATTGAATCATAAATTGAATCATAAATCATGAATTGAATCGTGAATCATGAATCATGAATCGATTCATGAATTATGAATCATGAATTATGAATCAAATCATGAATCATGAATCAAATCATGAATTCTGAATCAAAACATGAATCATGATTTGAATCATGAATCATGAATCATGAAATGAATCAAGAATCATGAATCGAATCATGAATCATGAATCATGAATAATGAATCGAATCATGAATCATGAATTGAATCATGAATCATGAATTGAATCATGAATTATGAATCGAAACACGAATCATGAAATGAATCATGAATCATGAAACGAATCATAAATCATTAATCATAAATCGAATCATGAATCATGAATTGAATCATGAATCATGAATTGAATCATAAATCATGAATTGAATCATGAATCATGAATTAATTTATGATTTGAATCATGAATCATGAATTGAATCATGAATCATGAATCATGAATCATGAATTGAATCATGAATCATGAATCAAATCATGAAACATGAATTGAATCATGAATCATGAATTGAATCATGAATCATGAATTGCATCATGAATCATCAATTGAATCATGAATCATTAATCATGAAATGAATCATGAATAGAATCATGAATTGAATCATGAATCATGAATCATGAATTGAATCATGAATCATGAAATGAATCATGAATTGAATCATGAATCATAAATCATGAATTGAATTATGAATCATGAATCAAATCATGAATCATAAATTGAATCATGAATCATGAATCAAATCATGAATCATAAATTGAATCATGAATCATGAATCGTATCATGAATCATGAATCATGAATTTAATAATGAAACATGAATTGAATCATGAATCATGAATCATGAATCGAATCATGAATCATGAATTGAATCATGAATCATGAATCATGAATCGATTCATGAATCATGAATCATGAATCGAATCATGAATCATGAAATGAATCATGAATCATGAATCATGAATCGAATCATGAATCGAATCATGAATCATGAATTGAATCATGAATTGAATCATAAATCATGAATCATGAATCGAATCATGAATCATGAATTGAATCATGTATCATGAATTGAATCATGAATCATGAATCATGAATCATGAATCATGAATTGAATCATGAATTATGAATCATGAATTGAATCATGAATCATGAATCATGAATCGAATCATGAATCATGAATCGAATCATGAATCATGAATTGAATCATGAATTATGAATCATGAATCATGAATCATGAATCATGAATCGAATCATAAATTATGAATCATGAATCATGAATCGAATCATGAATCATGAATCGAATCATGAATCTCGAATCATGAATTGAATCATGAATCATGAATTGAATCATGAATTGAATCATAAATCATGAATCAGGAATTGAATCATGAATCATAAGTCGAATCACGAATCATGAATTGAATCATGAATCATGAATCATGAATTGAATCATAAATCATGAATCAAATCATGAAACATGAATTGAATCATGAATCATGAATTGAATCATGAATCATGAATTGCATCATGAATCATCAATTGAATCATGAATCATTAATCATGAAATTAATCATGAATAGAATCATGAATTGAATCATGAATCATGAATCATGAATTGAATCATGAATCATGAATTGAATCATGAATCATCAATTGAATCATGAATCATTAATCATGAAATTAATCATGAATAGAATCATGAATTGAATCATGAATCATGAATCATGAATTGAATCATGAATCATGAATTGAATCATGAATCATAAATCATGAATTGAATTATGAATCATGAATCAAATCATGAATCATAAATTGGATCATGAATCATGAATCAAATCATGAATCATAAATTGAATCATGAATCATGAATCGTATCATGAATCATGAATCATGAATTTAATAATGAAACATGAATTGAATCATGAATTGAATCATAAATCATGAATCATGAATTGAATCATGAATCATGAATCGAATCATGAATCATGAATCGAATCATGAATCATGAATCATGAATCAAATCATGAATCATGAATTGAATCATGAATCATGAATTGAATCATGAATCATGAATCATGAATTATGAATCATGAATCGAATCATGAATCATGAATTGAATCATGAATCATGAATCATGAATTGAATCATGAATCATGAATCATGATTTATGAATTGAATCATGAATCATGAATCATGATTCATGAATTGAATCATGAATCATGAATCAAATCATGAATCATGAATTAAATCATGAATCATGAATCGAATCATGAATCATGAATCATGAATCGAATCATGAATCATGAATTGAATCATGAATCATGAATTGAATCATGAATCATAAATCATGAATCTCGAATCATGAATTGAATCATGAATCATGAATTTAATCATGAATTGAATCATAAATCATGAATCATGAATTGAATCATGAATTGAATCATAAATCATGAATCATGAATTGAATCATGAATCATAAATCGAATCATGAATCATGAATTGAATCATAAATCATGAATCGAATCATGAATCATGAATTGAATCATGAATCATGAATCATGAATTGAATCATGAATCATGAATCGAATCATGAATCATGAATTGAATCATAAATCATGAATCGAATCATGAATCATGAATTGAATCATGAATCATAAATCATGAATTGAATCATGAATTGAATCATAAATCATGAATCATGAATTGAATCATGAATCATAAATCGAATCATGAATCATGAATTGAATCATAAATCATGAAAAGAATCATGAATCATGAATTGAATCATGAATCATAAATCATGAATTGAATCATGAATCATGAATTGCATCATGAATCATGAATTGCATCATGAATCATTAATCATGAATTAAATCATGAATCATGAAATGAATCATGAATCATGAAATGAATCATGAATCATGAAATGAATCATGAATTAATTCATGAATCATGAATCATGAATTGAATCATGAATCATGAATTGAATCATGAATCATGAATTGAATCATAAATCATGAATCGAATCATGAATCATGAATTGAATCATGAATCATAAATCATGAATTGAATCATGAATCATGAATTGCATCATGAATCATGAATTGCATCATGAATCATTAATCATGAATTAAATCATGAATCATGAAATGAATCATGAATCATGAATCGAATCATGAATCATGAATCGAATCATGAATCATGAATCATGAATCAAATCATGAATCATGAATTGAATCATGAATCATGAATTGAATCATGAATCATGAATCATGAATTATGAATCATGAATCGAATCATGAATCATGAATTGAATCATGAATCATGAATCATGAATTGAATCATGAATCATGAATCATGATTTATGAATTGAATCATGAATCATGAATCATGATTCATGAATTGAATCATGAATCATGAATCAAATCATGAATCATGAATTAAATCATGAATCATGAATCGAATCATGAATCATGTATTGAATCATGAATCATGAATCATGAATCATGAATCGAATCATGAATCATGAATTGAATCATGAATCATGAATTGAATCATGAATCATAAATCATGAATCTCGAATCATGAATTGAATCATGAATCATGAATTTAATCATGAATTGAATCATAAATCATGAATCATGAATTGAATCATGAATTGAATCATAAATCATGAATCATGAATTGAATCATGAATCATAAATCGAATCATGAATCATGAATTGAATCATAAATCATGAATCGAATCATGAATCATGAATTGAATCATGAATCATGAATCATGAATTGAATCATGAATCATGAATCGAATCATGAATCATGAATTGAATCATAAATCATGAATCGAATCATGAATCATGAATTGAATCATGAATCATAAATCATGAATTGAATCATGAATTGAATCATAAATCATGAATCATGAATTGAATCATGAATCATAAATCGAATCATGAATCATGAATTGAATCATAAATCATGAATCGAATCATGAATCATGAATTGAATCATGAATCATAAATCATGAATTGAATCATGAATCATGAATTGCATCATGAATCATGAATTGCATCATGAATCATTAATCATGAATTAAATCATGAATCATGAAATGAATCATGAATCATGAAATGAATCATGAATCATGAAATGAATCATGAATCATGAAATGAATCATGAATTAATTCATGAATCATGAATCATGAATTGAATCATGAATCATGAATTGAATCATGAATCATGAATTGAATCATAAATCATGAATCGAATCATGAATCATGAATTGAATCATGAATCATAAATCATGAATTGAATCATGAATCATGAATTGCATCATGAATCATGAATTGCATCATGAATCATTAATCATGAATTAAATCATGAATCATGAAATGAATCATGAATCATGAAATGAATCATGAATCATGAAATGAATCATGAATTAATTCATGAATCATGAATCATGAATTGAATCATGAATCATGAATTGAATCATGAATCATGAATTGAATCATGAATCATGAAATGAATCATGAATTGAATCATGAATCATGAATTGAATCATGAATCATGAATTGAATCATGAATCATGAAATGAATCATGAATTGAATCATGAATCATGAATCAAATCATGAATCATGAAATAAATCATGAATCATGAATCGAATCATGAATCATGAATCATGAATAGAATCATGAATCATCAATTGAATCATGAATTGAATCATAAATCATGAATCATCAATTTAATCATGAATCATGAATCGAATCATGAATCATGAATTGAATCATGAATCATGAATCATGAATCATGAATTGCATCATGAATCATTAATCATGAATTAAATCATGAATCATGAAATGAATCATGAATCATGAAATGAATCATGAATCATGAAATAAATCATGAATTGAATCATGAATCATGAATCATGAATTGAATCATGAATCATGAATCATGAATTGAATCATGAATCATGAATTGAATCATGAATCATGAATTGAATCATAATTCATGAAATGAATGATGAATTGAATCATGAATCATGAATTGAATCATGAATCATGAATCATGAAATGAATCATGAATTGAATCATGAATCATGAATCAAATCATGAATCATGAATTAAATCATGAATCATGAATCGAATCATGAATCATGAATCATGAATTGAATCATGAATCATCAATTGAATCATGAATTGAATCATAAATCATGAATCATCAATTTAATCATGAATCATGAATCGAATCATGAATCATGAATTGAATCATGAATCATGAATCATGAATCATGAATTGAATCATGAATCATGAATCATGAATCATGAATCGAATCATGAATCATGAATTGAATCATGAATCATGAAACATGAATCATGAATCATGAATTGAATCATGAATCATGAATCATGAATTGAATCATGAATCATGAATCGAATCATGAATCATGAATTAAATAATGAATTATGAATCAAATCATGAATCATGAATCATGAATTGAATCATGAATCATGAATTGAATCATAAATTGAATCATAAATCATAAATCATGAATTGAATCATGAATCATGAATCATGAATTATGAATCATGAATCGAATCATGAATCATGAATTGAATCATGAATCATGAATCATGAATCAAATCATGAATCATGAATCATGAATCATGAATCGAATCATGAATCATGAAATGAATCATGAATTATGAATCATGAATCGAATCATGAATCATGAAATGAATCATGAATTGAATCCTGAATTGAATCATAAATCATGAATCATGAATTGAATCATGAATCATGAATCGAATTATGAATCATGAATTGAATCATGAATCATGAATTGAATCATGAATCATGAATCATGAATCGAATCATGAATCATGAATTGAATCATGAATCATGAATCATGAATCATGAATTTAATCATAAATTATGAATCATGAATCATGAATCCAATCATGAATCATGAATCGAATCATGAATCATGAATCGAATCATGAATCTCGAATCATGAATTGAATCATGAATCATGAATTAATTCATGAATTGAATCATAAATCATGAATCATGAATTAAATCATGAATCATAAATCGAACGATGAATCATGAATTGAATCATGAATCATAAATCATGAATCGAATCATGAATCATGAATTTTGAATCGAATCATGAATCATGAATTGATTCATGAATCATGAATCATGAATTGAATCATGAATCATGAATCGAATCATGAAACATGAATTAAATCATGAATCATGAATTGAATCATGAATCATGAATTGCATCATGAATCATGAATCGAATCATGAATCATGAATTATGAATCATGAATCGAATAATGAATCATGAAATGAATCATGAATTGAATCCTGAATTGAATCATGAATCATGAATCATGAATCGAATCATGAATCATGAATCGAATCATGAATCATGAATTGAATCATGAATCATGAATCGAATCATGAATCATGAATCGAATCATGAATCATGAATTGAATCATGAATCATGAATCATGAATCATGAATCATGAATCGAATCATGAATCATGAATTGAATCATGAATCATGAATTGAATCATGAATCATGAATCATGAATTGAATCATAAATTATGAATCATGAATCATGAATCCAATCATGAATCATGAATCGAATCATGAATCATGAATCGAATCATGAATCTCGAATCATGAATTAAATCATGAATCATGAATCGATTCATGAATCATGAATCATGAATTGAATCATGAATCATCAATTGAATCATGAATTGAATCATAAATCATGAATCATCAATTTAATCATGAATCATGAATCGAATCATGAATCATGAATTGAATCATGAATCATGAATCATGAATTGAATCATGAATCATGAATCATGAATCGAATCATGAATCATGATTTGAATCATGAATCATGAATCATGAATCATGAATCATGAATCATGAATTGAATCATGAATCATGAATCATGAATTGAATCATGAATCATGAATCGAATCATGAATCATGAATTAAATAATGAATTATGAATCAAATCATGAATCATGAATCATGAATTGAATCATGAATCATGAATTGAATCATAAATTGAATCATAAATCATAAATCATGAATTGAATCATGAATCATGAATCATGAATTATGAATCATGAATCGAATCATGAATCATGAATTGAATCATGAATCATGAATCATGAATCAAATCATGAATCATGAATCATGAATCATGAATCGAATCATGAATCATGAAATGAATCATGAATTATGAATCATGAATCGAATCATGAATCATGAAATGAATCATGAATTGAATCCTGAATTGAATCATAAATCATGAATCATGAATCATGAATCGAATTATGAATCATGAATTGAATCATGAATCATGAATTGAATCATGAATCATGAATCATGAATCGAATCATGAATCATGAATTGAATCATGAATCATGAATCATGAATCATGAATTGAATCATAAATTATGAATCATGAATCATGAATCCAATCATGAATCATGAATCGAATCATGAATCATGAATCGAATCATGAATCTCGAATCATGAATTGAATCATGAATCATGAATTAATTCATGAATTGAATCATATATCATGAATCATGAATTAAATCATGAATCATAAATCGAACGATGAATCATGAATTGAATCATGAATCATAAATCATGAATCGAATCATGAATCATGAATTTTGAATCGAATCATGAATCATGAATTGATTCATGAATCATGAATCATGAATTGAATCATGAATCATGAATCATGAATCATGAATTGAATCATGAATAATGAATCGAATCATGAAACATGAATTAAATCATGAATCATGAATTGAATCATGAATCATGAATTGCATCATGAATCGAATCATGAATTGCATCATGAATCGAATCATGAATCATGAATTATGAATCATGAATCGAATAATGAATCATGAAATGAATCATGAATTGAATCCTGAATTGAATCATGAATCATGAATCATGAATCGAATCATGAATCATGAATCGAATCATGAATCATGAATTGAATCATGAATCATGAATCGAATCATGAATCATGAATCGAATCATGAATCATGAATTGAATCATGAATCATGAATCATGAATCATGAATCGAATCATGAATCATGAATTGAATCATGAATCATGAATTGAATCATGAATCATGAATCATGAATCATGAATTGAATCATAAATTATGAATCATGAATAATGAATCCAATCATGAATCATGAATCGAATCATGAATCATGAATCGAATCATGAATCTCGAATCATGAATTGAATCATGAATCATGAATTAATTCATGAATTGAATCATAAATCATGAATCATGAATTAAATCATGAATCATAAATCGAACGATGAATCATGAATTGAATCATGAATCATAAATCATGAATCGAATCATGAATCATGAATTTTGAATCGAATCATGAATCATGAATTGAATCATGAATCATGAATCATGAATTGAATCATGAATCATGAATCGAATCATGAAACATGAATTAAATCATGAATCATGAATTGAATCATGAATCATGAATTGCATCATGAATCATGAATTTAATCATGAATCATGAATCATGATTTATGAATTGAATCATGAATCATGAATCATGATTCATGAATTGAATCATGAATCATGAATCAAATCATGAATCATGAATTAAATCATGAATCATGAATCGAATCATGAATCATGTATTGAATCATGAATCATGAATCATGAATCATGAATCGAATCATGAATCATGAATTGAATCATGAATCATGAATTGAATCATGAATCATAAATCATGAATCATGAATTGAATCATGAATCATGAATCATGAATTGAATCATGAATCATGAATCGAATCATGAATCATGAATCATGAATTGAATCATGAATCATGAATCGAATCATAAATTGAATTATAAATCATAAATCATGAATTGAATCATGAATCATGAATCAAATCATGAATCATGAATTGAATCATGAATCATGAATCATGAATTGAATCTTGAATCATGAATCATGAATCATGAATCGAATCATGAATCATGAATTGAATCATGAATCATGAATTAAATCATGAATCATGAATCATGAATCATGAATTAAATCATGAATCATGAATCATGAATCATGATACATGAATTGAATCATGAATCATGAATTAAATCATGAATCATGAATTGAATCATGAATCATGAATCGAATCATGAATCATGAATCATGAATTCAATCATGAATCATGAATTGAATCATGAATTGAATCTTAAATCATGAATCATGAATCGAATCATGAATCATGAATCATGAATTCAATCATGAATCATGAATCATGAATTGAATCATGAATCGAATCATGAATCATGAATCATGAATTGAATCATGAATCATGAATTGAATGATAAATTGAATCATAAATCATAAGTCATGAATTGAATCATGAATCATGAATCGAATCATGAATCATGAATTGAATCATGAATCATGAATCGAATCATGAATCATGAATCATGAATTGAATCATGAATCATGAATTGCATCATGAATCATGAATTGAATCATGAATCATTAATCATGAATTAAATCATGAATCATGAAATGAATCATGAAACATGAAATGAATCATGAATTGAATCATGAATCATGAATCATGAATTGAATCATGAAATGAATCATGAATTGAATCATGAATCATGAATCATGAATCAAATCATGAATCATAAATTGAATCATGAATCATGAATTGAATCATGAATCATGAATCTTGATTCATGATTTGAATCATAAATCATGAATCAAATCATGAATCATGAATTGATTAATGAATCATGAATCGAATCATGAATCATGAATCATGAATCATGAATTGAATCATGAAACATGAATTGAATCATGAATTGAATCATAAATCATGAATCAGGAATTGAATCATGAATCTTGAATCATGAAATGAATCATGAATCCTGAATCATGAATCATGAATCGAATCATGAATCATGAAATTAATCATGAATCATGAATTGAATCATGAATCATGAATCATGAATTGAATTGAATCATGAATCATGAATTGAATCATAAATTGAATCATAAATCATGAATTGAATCATGAATCATGAATCGAATCATGAATCATGAATTGAATCGTGAATCATGAATCATGAATTGAATCGTGAATCATGAATCATGAATCGATTCATGAATTATGAATCATGAATTATGAATCAAATCATGAATCATGAATCAAATCATGAATTCTGAATCAAAACATGAATCATGATTTGAATCATGAATCATGAATCATGAAATGAATCAAGAATCATGAATCGAATCATGAATCATGAATCATGAATAATGAATCGAATCATGAATCATGAATTGAATCATGAATCATGAATTGAATCATGAATTATGAATCGAAACACGAATCATGAAATGAATCATGAATCATGAAACGAATCATAAATCATTAATCATAAATCGAATCATGAATCATGAATTGAATCATGAATCATGAATTGAATCATAAATCATGAATTGAATCATGAATCATGAATTAATTTATGATTTGAATCATGAATCATGAATTGAATCATGAATCATGAATCATGAATCATGAATTGAATCATGAATCATGAATCAAATCATGAAACATGAATTGAATCATGAATCATGAATTGAATCATGAATCATGAATTGCATCATGAATCATCAATTGAATCATGAATCATTAATCATGAAATGAATCATGAATAGAATCATGAATTGAATCATGAATCATGAATCATGAATTGAATCATGAATCATGAAATGAATCATGAATTGAATCATGAATCATGAAATGAATCATGAATTGAATCATGAATCATAAATCATGAATTGAATTATGAATCATGAATCAAATCATGAATCATAAATTGAATCATGAATCATGAATCAAATCATGAATCATAAATTGAATCATGAATCATGAATCGTATCATGAATCATGAATCATGAATTTAATAATGAAACATGAATTGAATCATGAATTGAATCATAAATCTTGAATCATGAATTGAATCATGAATCATGAATCGAATCATGAATCATGAATCGAATCATGAATCATGAATCGAATCATGAATCATGAATCATGAATCAAATCATGAATCATGAATTGAATCATGAATCATGAATTGAATCATGAATCATGAATCATGAATCATGAATTATGAATCATGAATCGAATCATGAATCATGAATTAAATCATGAATCATGAATCATGAATCGAATCATGAATCATGAATTGAATCATGAATCATGAATTGAATCATGAATCATGAATCATGAATCGATTCATGAATCATGAATCATGAATCGAATCATGAATCATGAAATGAATCATGAATCATGAATCATGAATCGAATCATGGATCGAATCATTAATCATCAATTGAATCATGAATTGAATCATAAATCATGAATCATGAATCGAATCATGAATCATCAATTGAATCATGTATCATGAATTGAATCATGAATCATGAATCATGAATCATGAATCATGAATTGAATCATGAATTATGAATCATGAATTAAATCATGAATCATGAATCATGAATCGAATCATGAATCATGAATTGAATCATGAATCATGAATCATGAATCATGAATCATGAATCATGAATCGAATCATAAATTATGAATCATGAATCATGAATCGAATCATGAATCATGAATCGAATCATGAATCTCGAATCATGAATTGAATCATGAATCATGAATTGAATCATGAATTGAATCATAAATCATGAATCAGGAATTGAATCATGAATCATAAGTCGAATCACGAATCATGAATTGAATCATGAATCATGAATCATGAATTGAATCATGAATCATGAATCAAATCATGAAACATGAATTGAATTATGAATCATGAATTGAATCATGAATCATGAATTGCATCATGAATCATCAATTGAATCAAGAATCATTAATCATGAAATTAATCATGAATAGAATCATGAATTGAATCATGAATCATGAATCATGAATTGAATCATGAATCATGAATTGAATCATGAATCATCAATTGAATCATGAATCATTAATCATGAAATTAATCATGAATAGAATCATGAATTGAATCATGAATCATGAATCATGAATTGAATCATGAATCATGAATTGAATCATGAATCATAAATCATGAATTGAATTATGAATCATGAATCAAATCATGAATCATAAATTGAATCATGAATCATGAATCAAATCATGAATCATAAATTGAATCATGAATCATGAATCGTATCATGAATCATGAATCATGAATTTAATAATGAAACATGAATTGAATCATGAATTGAATCATAAATCATGAATCATGAATTGAATCATGAATCATGAATCGAATCATGAATCATGAATCGAATCATGAATCATGAATCATGAATCAAATCATGAATCATGAATTGAATCATGAATCATGAATTGAATCATGAATCATGAATCATGAATTATGAATCATGAATCGAATCATGAATCATGAATTAAATCATGAATCATGAATCATGAATCGAATCATGAATCATGAATTGAATCATGAATCATGAATCATGAATCGAATCATGAATCATGAATCGAATCATGAATCATGAATCGATTCATGAATCATGAATCATGAATCGAATCATGAATCATGAAATGAATCATGAATCATGAATCATGAATCGAATCATGAATCATGAAATGAATCATGAATTGAATCATGAATTGAATCATAAATCATGAATCATGAATCATGAATTGAATCATGAATCATGAATCATGAATTGAATCATGAATCATGAATCATGAATCGAATCATGAATCATGAATTGAATCATGAATCATGAATCATGAATCATGAATCGAATCATAAATTATGAATCATGAAATATGAATCGAATCATGAATCATGAATCGAATCATGAATCTCGAATCATGAATTGAATCATGAATCATGAATTGAATCATGAATTGAATCATAAATCATGAATCAGGAATTGAATCATGAATCATAAGTCGAATCACGAATCATGAATTGAATCATGAATCATGAATCATGAATCGAATCATGAATCATGAATCCTGAATTGAATCATGAATCATGAATCATGAATTAAATCATGAAATGAATCATGAATCATGAATCATGAATCATGAATCGAATCATGAATCATGGATCATGAATCGTGAATCATTAATCATGAATTGAATCATTAATCGAATCATGAATCATGAATTGAATCATGAATCATGAATCGAATCATGAATCTCGAATCATGAATTGAATCATGAATCATGAATTGAATCATGAATTGAATCATAAATCATGAATCATGAATTGAATCATGAATCATAAATCGAATCATGAATCATGAATTGAATCATGAATCATGAATCATGAATCGAATCATGAATCATGAATCGAAATATGAATCATGAATTGAATCATGAATCATGAATTGAATCATGAATCATGAATCGAATCATGAATCATGAATTGCATCATGAATCATGAATCATGAATCGAATCATGAATCATGAATCGAAATATGAATCATGAATTGAATCATGAATCATGAATCATGAATTGAATCATGAATCATGAATCGAATCATGAATCATGAATTGCATCATGAATTATGAATTGAATCATGAATCATGAATCATGAAATGAATCATGAATCATGAAATGAATCATGAATCATGAAATGAATCATGAATTGAATCATAAATCATGAAATGAATCATGAATTGAATCATGAATCATGAATCATGAATTGAATCAGGAATCATGAATCATGAATTGAATAATGAATCATGAATCATGAATTGAATCATGAATCATGAATCATGAATTGAATCATGAATCTTGAATCATGATTCATGAATTGAATCATGAATCATGAAATGAATCATGAATTGAATCATGAATCATAAATCATGAATTGAATTATGAATCATGAATCAAATCATGAATCATAAATTGAATCATGAATCATGAATCAAATCATGAATCATAAATTGAATCATGAATCATGAATCGTATCATGAATCATGAATCATGAATTTAATAATGAAACATGAATTGAATCATGAATTGAATCATAAATCTTGAATCATGAATTGAATCATGAATCATGAATCGAATCATGAATCATGAATCGAATCATGAATCGAATCATGAATCATGAATCGAATCATGAATCATGAATCATGAATCAAATCATGAATCATGAATTGAATCATGAATCATGAATTGAATCATGAATCATGAATCATGAATCATGAATTATGAATCATGAATCGAATCATGAATCATGAATTAAATCATGAATCATGAATCATGAATCGAATCATGAATCATGAATTGAATCATGAATCATGAATCATGAATCGATTCATGAATCATGAATCATGAATCGAATCATGAATCATGAAATGAATCATGAATCATGAATCATGAATCGAATCATGGATCGAATCATGAATCATCAATTGAATCATGAATTGAATCATAAATCATGAATCATGAATCGAATCATGAAACATGAATTGAATCATGTATCATGAATTGAATCATGAATCATGAATCATGAATCATGAATCATGAATTGAATCATGAATTATGAATCATGAATTGAATCATGAATCATGAATCATGAATCGAATCATGAATCATGAATCGAATCATAAATTATGAATCATGAATCATGAATCGAATCATGAATCATGAATCGAATCATGAATCTCGAATCATGAATTGAATCATGAATCATGAATTGAATCATGAATTGAATCATAAATCATGAATCAGGAATTGAATCATGAATCATAAGTCGAATCACGAATCATGAATTGAATCATGAATCATGAATCATGAATTGAATCATGAATCATGAATCAAATCATGAAACATGAATTGAATCATGAATCATGAATTGAATCATGAATCATGAATTGCATCATGAATCATCAATTGAATCAAGAATCATTAATCATGAAATTAATCATGAATAGAATCATGAATTGAATCATGAATCATGAATCATGAATTGAATCATGAATCATGAATTGAATCATGAATCATCAATTGAATCATGAATCATTAATCATGAAATTAATCATGAATAGAATCATGAATTGAATCATGAATCATGAATCATGAATTGAATCATGAATCATGAATTGAATCATGAATCATAAATCATGAATTGAATTATGAATCATGAATCAAATCATGAATCATAAATTGAATCATGAATCATGAATCAAATCATGAATCATAAATTGAATCATGAATCATGAATCGTATCATGAATCATGAATCATGAATTTAATAATGAAACATGAATTGAATCATGAATTGAATCATAAATCATGAATCATGAATTGAATCATGAATCATGAATCGAATCATGAATCATGAATCGAATCATGAATCATGAATCATGAATCAAATCATGAATCATGAATTGAATCATGAATCAAGAATTGAATCATGAATCATGAATCATGAATTATGAATCATGAATCGAATCATGAATCATGAATTAAATCATGAATCATGAATCATGAATCGAATCATGAATCATGAATTGAATCATGAATCATGAATCATGAATCGAATCATGAATCATGAATCGAATCATGAATCATGAATCGATTCATGAATCATGAATCATGAATCGAATCATGAATCATGAAATGAATCATGAATCATGAATCATGAATCGAATCATGAATCATGAAATGAATCATGAATTGAATCATGAATTGAATCATAAATCATGAATCATGAATCATGAATTGAATCATGAATCATGAATCATGAATTGAATCATGAATCATGAATCATGAATCGAATCATGAATCATGAATTGAATCATGAATCATGAATCATGAATCATGAATCGAATCATAAATTATGAATCATGAAATATGAATCGAATCATGAATCATGAATCGAATCATGAATCTCGAATCATGAATTGAATCATGAATCATGAATTGAATCATGAATTGAATCATAAATCATGAATCAGGAATTGAATCATGAATCATAAGTCGAATCACGAATCATGAATTGAATCATGAATCATGAATCATGAATCGAATCATGAATCATGAATCCTGAATTGAATCATGAATCATGAATCATGAATTAAATCATGAAATGAATCATGAATCATGAATCATGAATCATGAATCGAATCATGAATCATGAATCATGGATCATGAATCGTGAATCATTAATCATGAATTGAATCATTAATCGAATCATGAATCATGAATTGAATCATGAATCATGAATCGAATCATGAATCTCGAATCATGAATTGAATCATGAATCATGAATTGAATCATGAATTGAATCATAAATCATGAATCATGAATTGAATCATGAATCATAAATCGAATCATGAATCATGAATTGAATCATGAATCATGAATCATGAATCGAATCATGAATCATGAATCGAAATATGAATCATGAATTGAATCATGAATCATGAATTGAATCATGAATCATGAATCGAATCATGATTCATGAATTGCATCATGAATCATGAATCATGAATCGAATCATGAATCATGAATCGAAATATGAATCATGAATTGAATCATGAATCATGAATCATGAATTGAATCATGAATCATGAATCGAATCATGAATCATGAATTGCATCATGAATTATGAATTGAATCATGAATCATTAATCATGAATTAAATCATGAATCATGAAATGAATCATGAATCATGAAATGAATCATGAATCATGAAATGAATCATGAATTGAATCATAAATCATGAAATGAATCATGAATTGAATCATGAATCATGAATCATGAATTGAATCAGGAATCATGAATCATGAATTGAATAATGAATCATGAATCATGAATTGAATCATGAATCATGAATCATGAATTGAATCATGAATCTTGAATCATGATTCATGAATTGAATCATGAATCATGAATCAAATCATGAATCATAAATTGATTCATGAATCATGAATTGAATCATTAATCATGAATCAAATCATGAATCATGAATCATAAATTGATTCATGAATCATTAATTGAATCATGAATTGAATCATAAATCATGAATCATGAATTCAATCATGAATCATGAATTGAATCATGAATCATGAATTGAATCATGAATCATGAATCGAATCATGAATCATGAATTGAATCATGAATCATGAATTAAATCATGAATCATGAATTGAATCATGAATCATGAATCATGAATTGAATCATGAATCAAATCATGAGTCATGAATTAAATAATGAATCATGAATCATGAATTGAATCATGAATCATGAATCGAATCATGAATCATGAATCATGAATTGAATCATGAATCATGAATTGAATCATAAATTGAATTATAAATCATAAATCATGAATTGAATCATAAATTGAATCATGAATCATGAATCGAATCATGAATCATGAATTGAATCATGAATCATGAATCATGAATCGAATCATGAATCATGAATCATGAATCATGAATCATAAATCGAATCATGAATCATGAATTGAATCATGAATCATGAATTGCATCATGAATCATGAATTAAATCATGAATCATTAATCATGAATTAAATCATGAATCATGAAATGAATCATGAATTGAATCATGAATCATGAAATAAATCATGAATTGAATCATGAATCTAATCATGAATCATGAATCATGAATTGAATCATGAATCATGAAATAAATCATGAATTGAATCATGAATCTAATCATGAATCATGAATCATGAATTGAATCATGAATCATGAAATGAATCATGAATCATGAATTGCTTCATGAATCATGAATCATAAATTGAATCATGAATCATGAAATGAATCATGAATCATGAATTGCTTCATGAATCATGTATTGCATCATGAATCATGAATTGAATCATGAATTGAATCATGAATTGAATCATGAATCATGAATCATGAATTGAATCATGAATCATGGAATGAATCATGAATTGAATCATGAATCATGAAATGATTCATGAATTGAATCATGAATTGAATCATGAATCATGAATCATGAATAGAATCATGAATCATGAAATGAATCATGAATCATGAATCATGAATCATGAATCATGAATCATGAATCAAATCATGAATCATGAATTAAATCATGAATCATGAATCGAATCATGAATCATGTATTGAATCATGAATCATGAATCATGAATCGAATCATGAATCATGAATTGAATCATGAATCATGAATTGAATCATGAATCATAAATTATGAATCATGAATTGAATCATGAATCATGAATCATGAATTGAATCATGAATCATGAATCGAATCATGAATCATGAATCATGAATTGAATCATGAATCGAATCATAAATTGAATTATAAATCATAAATCATGAATTGAATCATGAATCATGAATCAAATCATGAATCATGAATTGAATCATGAATCATAAATCATGAATTGAATCTTGAATCATGAATCATGAATCATGAATCGAATCATGAATCATGAATTGAATCATGAATCATGAATTAAATCATGAATCATGAATCATAAATCATGAATTAAATCATGAATCATGAATCATGAATTGAATCATGAATCATGAATCATGATACATGAATTGAATCATGAATCATGAATCAAATCATGAATCATGAATTGAATCATGAATCATGAATCGAATCATGAATCATGAATCATGAATTGAATCATGAATCATGAATTGAATCATGAATTGAATCTTAAATCATGAATCATGAATCGAATCATGAATCATGAATCATGAATTGAATCATGAATCATGAATCATGAATTGAATCATGAATCGAATCATGAATCATGAATCATGAATTGAATCATGAATCATGAATTGAATCATAAATTGAATCATAAATCATAAGACATGAATTGAATCATGAATCATGAATCGAATCATGAATCATGAATTGAATCATGAATCATGAATAATGAATCGAATCATGAATCATGAATCATGAATTGAATCATGAATCATGAATTGCATCATGAATCATGAATTGAATCATGAATCATTAATCATGAATTAAATCATGAATCATGAAATGAATCATGAAACATGAAATGAATCATGAATTGAATCATGAATCATGAATCATGAATTGAATCATGAATCATGAAATGAATCATGAATTGAATCATGAAGCATGATTCATGAATCAAATCATGAATCATAAATTGAATCATGAATCATGAATTGAATCATGAATCATGAATCTTGATTCATGATTTGAATCATAAATCATGAATCAAATCATGAATCATGAATTGATTAATGAATCATGAATCGAATCATGAATCATGAATCATGAATCATGAATTGAATCATGAAACATGAATTGAATCATGAATTGAATCATAAATCATGAATCATGAATTGAATCATGAATCTTGAATCATGAATTGAATCATGAATCATGAATCATGAATCGAATCATGAATCATGAAATTAATCATGAATCATGAATTGAATCATGAATCATGAATCATGAATCATGAATTGAATCATGAATCATGAATTGAATCATAAATTGAATCATAAATCATGAATTGAATCATGAATCATGAATCGAATCATGATTCATGAATTGAATCGTGAATCATGAATCATGAATTGAATCATGAATCATGAATCGATTCATGAATTATGAATCATGAATTATGAATCAAATCATGAATCATGAATCAAATCATGAATTCTGAATCGAAACATGAATCATGATTTGAATCATGAATCATGAATCATGAAATGAATCAAGAATCATGAATTGAATCATGAATCATGAATCATGAATAATGAATCGAATCATGAATCATGAATTGAATCATGAATCATGAATTGAATCATGAATTATGAATCGAAACACGAATCATGAAATGAATCATGAATCATGAAACGAATCATAAATCATTAATCATAAATCGAATCATGAATCATGAATTGAATCATGAATCATGAATTGAATCATAAATCATGAATTGAATCATGAATCATGAATTAATTCATGATTTGAATCATGAATCATGAATTAATTCATGATTTGAATCATGAATCATGAATTGAATCATGAATCATGAATCATGAATCATGAATCATGAATCATGAATCATGAATTGAATCATGAATCATGAATCAAATCATGAAACATGAATTGAATCATGAATCATGAATTGAATCATGAATCATGAATTGCATCATGAATCATCAATTGAATCATGAATCATTAATCATGAAATGAATCATGAATAGAATCATGAATTGAATCATGAATCATGAATCATAAATTGATTCATGAATCATTAATTGAATCATGAATTGAATCATAAATCATGAATCATGAATTCAATCATGAATCATGAATCGAATCATGAATCATGAATCGAATCATGAATCATGAATTGAATCATGAATCATGAATCAAATCATGAATCTCGAATCATGAATTGAATCATGAATCATGAATTCAATCATGAATTGAATCATAAATCATGAATCATGAATTCAATCATGAATCATAAATCGAATCATGAATCATGAATTGAATCATGAATCATGAATTGAATCATGAATTGAATCATAAATCATGAATCATGAATTGAATCATGAATTGAATCATAAATCATGAATCATGAATTGAATCATGAATCATAAATCGAATCATGAATCATGAATTGAATCATGAATCATGAATCGAATCATGAATCATGAATCATGAATCGAAATATGAATCATGAATTGAATCATGAATCATGAATTGAATCATAAATCATGAATCATGAATTGAATCATGAATCATGAATCGAATCATGAAACATGAATTGAATCATGAATCATGAATTTAATCATGAATCATGAATTGCATCATGAATTATGAATTGAATCATGAATCATTAATCATAATTTAAATCATGAATCATGAATTGAATCATGAATCATGAATTGAATCATGAATCATGAAATGAATCATGAATCATGAAATGAATCATGAATTGAATCATGAATCATGAATCATGAATCATGAATCATGAATTGAATCATGAATCATGAATCGAATCATGAATCTCGAATCATGAATTGAATCATGAATTGAATCATGACTCATGAATCGAAACACGAATCATGAAATGAATCATGAATCATGAAACGAATCATAAATCATTAATCAAATCATAAATCATTAATTGAATCATGAATCATGAATTGAATCATGATTTGAATCATGAATCATGAATCATGAATCGAATCATGAATCATGAATCGAATCATGAATCATGAATCATGAATCATGAATCGTGAATCATGAATCATGAATTGAATCATGAATCGAATCATGAATCATGAATTGAATCATGAATCATGAATCGAATCATGAATCTTGAATCATGAATTGAATCATGAATCATGAATTGAATCATGAATTGAATCATAAATCATGAATCATGAATTGAATCATGAATTGAATCATAAATCATGAATCATGAATTGAATCATGAATCATAAATCGAATCATGAATCATGAATTGAATCATGAATCATGAATCGAATTATGAATCATGAATCATGAATCGAAATATGAATCATGAATTGAATCATGAATCATGAATCATGAATTGAATCATGAATCATGAATCGAATCATGAAACATGAATTGAATCATGAATCATGAATTGAATCATAAATCATTAATCATGAATTAAATCATGAATCATGAAATGAATCATGAATCATGAAATGAATCATGAATTGAATCATGAATCATGAATTGAATCCTGAATTGAATCATGAATCAGGAATCATGAATTGAATCATGAAATGAATCATGAATCATGAATCATGAATCATGAATCGAATCATGAATCATGGATCATGAATCGTGAATCATTAATCATGAATTGAATCATGAATCGAATCATGAATCATGAATTGAATCATGAATCATGAATTGAATCATGAATCATGAATCAAATCATGAATCTCGAATCATGAATTGAATCATGAATCATGAATTGAATCATGAATTGAATCATAAATCATGAATCATGAATTGAATCATGAATCATAAATCGAATCATGAATCATGAATTGAATCATGAAACATGAATCATGAATTGAATCATGAATCATGAATTGAATCATGAATCATGAATCGAATCATGAATCATGAATTGCATCATGAATCATGAATCATGAATCGAATCATGAATCATGAATCGAAATATGAATCATGAATTGAATCATGAATCATGAATCATGAATTGAATCATGAATCATGAATCGAATCATGAATCATGAATTGCATCATGAATTATGAATTGAATCATGAATCATTAATCATGAATTAAATCATGAATCATGAAATGAATCATGAATCATGAAATGAATCATGAATTGAATCATAAATCATGAAATGAATCATGAATTGAATCATGAATCATGAATCATGAATTGAATCAGGAATCATGTATCATGAATTGAATAATGAATCATGAATCATGAATTGAATCATGAATCATGAATTGAATCATGAATCATGAAACATGATTCATGAATTGAATCATGAATCATGAATCAAATCATGAATCATAAATTGATTCATGAATCATGAATTGAATCATTAATCATGAATCAAATCATGAATCATGAATCATAAATTGATTCATGAATCATTAATTGAATCATGAATTGAATCATAAATCATGAATCATGAATTCAATCATGAATCATGAATAGAATCATGAATCATGAATTGAATCATGAATCATGAATCGAATCATGAATCATGAATTGAATCATGAATCATGAATTAAATCATGAATCATGAATTGAATCATGAATCATGAATCATGAATTGAATCATGAATCATGAATCAAATCATGAGTCATGAATTAAATAATGAATCATGAATCATGAATTGAATCATGAATCATGAATCGAATCTTGAATCATGAATTGAATCATGAATCATGAATTGAATCATAAATTGAATTATAAATCATAAATCATGAATTGAATCATAAATTGAATCATGAATCATGAATCGAATCATGAATCATGAATTGAATCATGAATCATGAATCGAATCATGAATCATGAATCATGAATCATGAATCATAAATCGAATCATGAATCATGAATTGAATCATGAATCATGAATTGCATCATGAATCATGAATTAAATCATGAATCATTAATCATGAATTAAATTCATGAATCATGAAATGAATCATGAATTGAATCATGAATCATGAAATAAATCATGAATTGAATCATGAATCTAATCATGAATCATGAATTGAATCATGAAATAAATCATGAATTGAATCATGAATCTAATCATGAATCATGAATCATGAATTGAATCATGAATCATGAAATGAATCATGAATCATGAATTGCTTCATGAATCATGAATCATAAATTGAATCATGAATCATGAAATGAATCATGAATCATGAATTGCTTCATGAATTGAATCATGAATTGAATCATGAATCATGAATCATGAATTGAATCATGAATCATGGAATGAATCATGAATTGAATCATGAATCATGAAATGAATCATGAATTGAATCATGAATTGAATCATGAATCATGAATTGAATCATGAAATGAATCATGAATCATGAATAGAATCATGAATCATGAAATGAATCATGAATCATGAATAGAATCATGAATCATGAATTGAATCATGAATTATGAATCATGAATCATGAATCGAATCATGAATCATGAAATGAATCATGAATCATGAATCATGAATCAAATCATGAATCATGAATTAAATCATGAATCATGAATCGAATCATGAATCATGTATTGAATCATGAATAATGAATCATGAATCGAATCATGAATCATGAATTGAATCATGAATCATGAATTGAATCATGAATCATAAATCATGAATCATGAATTGAATCATGAATCATGAATCATGAATTGAATCATGAATCATGAATCGAATCATGAATCATGAATCATGAATTGAATCATGAATCATAAATCGAATCATAAATTGAATTATAAATCATAAATCATGAATTGAATCATGAATCATGAATCAAATCATGAATCATGAATTGAATCATGAATCATGAATCATGAATTGAATCTTGAATCATGAATCATGAATCATGAATCGAATCATGAATCATGAATTGAATCATGAATCATGAATTAAATCATGAATCATGAATCATAAATCATGAATTAAATCATGAATCATGAATTGAATCATGAATCATGAATCATGATACATGAATTGAATCATGAATCATGAATCAAATCATGAATCATGAATTGAATCATGAATCATGAATCGAATCATGAATCATGAATCATGAATTGAATCATGAATCATGAATTGAATCATGAATTGAATCTTAAATCTTGAATCATGAATCGAATCATGAATCATGAATCATGAATTCAATCATGAATCATGAATTGAATCATGAATCGAATCATGAATCATGAATTGAATCATGAATCATGAATTGAATCATAAATTGAATCATAAATCATAAGTCATGAATTGAATCATGAATCATGAATCGAATCATGAATCATGAATTGAATCATGAATCATGAATCATGAATCGAATCATGAATCATGAATCATGAATTGAATCATGATTCATGAATTGCATCATGAATCATGAATTGAATCATGAATCATTAATCATGAATTAAATCATGAATCATGAAATGAATCATGAAACATGAAATGAATCATGAATTGAATCATGAATCATGAATTGAATCATGAATCATGAAATGAATCATGAATTGAATCATAAAGCATGATTCATGAATCAAATCATGAATCATAAATTGAATCATGAATCATGAATTGAATCATGAATCATGAATCTTGATTCATGATTTGAATCATAAATCATGAATCAAATCATGAATCATGAATTGATTAATGAATCATGAATCGAATCATGAATCATGAATCATGAATCATGAATTGAATCATGAAACATGAATTGAATCATAAATCATGAATCATGAATTGAATCATGAATCTTGAATCATGAATTGAATCATGAATCATGAATCATGAATCATGAATCGAATCATGAATCATGAAATTAATCATGAATCATGAATTGAATCATGAATCATGAATCATGAATCATGAATTGAATCATGAATCATGAATTGAATCATAAATTGAATCATAAATCATGAATTGAATCATGAATCGATTCATGAATTATGAATCATGAATTATGAATCGAATCATGAATCATGAATCAAATCATGAATTCTGAATCGAAACATGAATCATGATTTGAATCATGAATCATGAATCATGAAATGAATCAAGAATCATGAATCGAATCATGAATCATGAATCATGAATAATGAATCGAATCATGAATCATGAATTGAATCATGAATCATGAATTGAATCATGAATTATGAATCGAAACACGAATCATGAAATGAATCATGAATCATGAAACGAATCATAAATCATTAATCATAAATCGAATCATGAATCATGAATTGAATCATGAATCATTAATTGAATCATGAATCATGAATTGAATCATGAATCAAATCATGAAACATGAATTGAATCATGAATCATGAATTGAATCATGAATCATGAATTGCATCATGAATCATCAATTGAATCATGAATCATGAATCATGAAATGAATCATGAATAGAATCATGAATTGAATCATGAATCATGAATCATGAATTGAATCATGAATCATGAAATGAATCATGAATTGAATCATGAATCATAAATCATGAATTGAATTATGAATCATGAATCAAATCATGAATCATAAATTGAATCATGAATCATGAATCAAATCATGAATCATAAATTGAATCATGAATCATGAATCGTATCATGAATCATGAATCATGAATTTAATAATGAAACATGAATTGAATCATGAATCATGAATCGAATCATGAATCATGAATCATGAATCAAATCATGAATCATGAATTGAATCATGAATCATGAATTGAATCATGAATCATGAATGATGAATCATGAATTATGAATCATGAATCGAATCATGAATCATGAATTAAATCATGAATCATGAATCATGAATCGAATCATGAATCATGAATTGAATCATGAATCATGAAACATGAATCGAATCATGAATCATGAATCGAATCATAAATCATGAATCGATTCATGAATCATGAATCATGAATCGAATCATGAATCATGAAATGAATCATGAATCATGAATCATGAATCGAATCATGAATCATGAAATGAATCATGAATTGAATCATGAATTGAATCATAAATCATGAATCATGAATCGAATCATGAATCATGAATTGAATCATGTATCATGAATTGAATCATGAATCATGAATCATGAATCATGAATCATGAATTGAATCATGAATCATGAATCATGAATTGAATCATGAATCATGAATCATGAATCGAATCATGAATCATAAATTGAATCATGAATCATGAATCATGAATCATGAATCATGAATCATGAATCGAATCATAAATTATGAATCATGAATCATGAATCAAATCATGAATCATGAATCGAATCATGAATCTCGAATCATGAATTGAATCATGAATCATGAATTGAATCATGAATTGAATCATAAATCATGAATCAGGAATTGAATCATGAATCATAAGTCGAATCACGAATCATGAATTGAATCATGAATCATGAATCATGAATCGAATCATGAATCATAAATCCTGAATTGAATCATGAATCATGAATTGAATCATGAAATGAATCATGAATCATGAATCATGGATCATGAATCGTGAATCATGAATCATGAATTGAATCATGAATTGAATCATGAATCATGAATCATGAATTGAATCATGAATCATGAATCATGAATCGAATCATGAATCATAAATTGAATCATGAATCATGAATCATGAATCATGAATCATGAATCATGAATCATGAATCGAATCATGAATCTCGAATCATGAATTGAAGCATGAATCATGAATTGAATCATGAATTGAATCATAAATCATGAATCATGAATTGAATCATGAATCATAAATCGAATCATGAATCATGAATTGAATCATGAATCATGAATCATGAATAGAATCATGAATCATGAATCGAAATATGAATCATGAATTGAATCATGAATCATGAATTGAATCATGAATCATGAATCGAATCATGAATCATGACTTGCATCATGAATCATGAATCATGAATCGAATCATGAATCATGAATCGAAATATGAATCATGAATTGAATCATGAATCATGAATCATGAATTGAATCATGAATCATGAATCGAATCATAAATCATGAATTGCATCATGAATTATGAATTGAATCATGAATCATTAATCATGAATTAAATCATGAATCATGAAATGAATCATGAATCATGAAATGAATCATGAATTGAATCATGAATCATGAATTGAATCATAAATCATGAAATGAATCATGAATTGAATCATGAATCATGAATCATGAATCGAATCAGGAATCATGAATCATGAATTGAATAATGAATCATGAATCATGAAATGAATCATGAATCATGAATCATGAATTGAATCATGAATCATGAATCATGATTCATGAATTGAATCATGAATCATGAATCAAATCATGAATCATAAACTGATTCATGAATCATGAATTGAATCATTAATCATGAATCAAATCATGAATCATGAATCATAAATTGATTCATGAATCATTAATTGAATCATGAATTGAATCATAAATCATGAATCATGAATTCAATCATGAATCATGAATCGAATCATGAATCATGAATTGAATCATGAATTATGAATCATGAATCGAATCATGAATCATGAATTGAATCATGAATCATGAATTAAATCATGAATCATGAATTGAATCATGAATCATGAATCATGAATTGAATCATGAATCATGAATCAAATCATGAGTCATGAATTAAATAATGAATCATGAATCATGAATTGAATCATGAATCATGAATCGAATCATGAATCATGAATCATGAATTGAATCATGAATCATGAATTGAATCATAAATTGAATTATAAATCATAAATCATGAATTGAATTATAAATTGAATCATGAATCATGAATCGAATCATGAATCATGAATTGAATCATGAATCATGAATCATGAATCGAATCATGAATCATGAATCATGAATCATAAATCGAATCATGAATCATGAATTGAATCATGAATCATGAATCATGAATCATGAATCGAATCATGAATCATGAATCATTAATCATGAATCATAAATCAAATCATGAATCATGAATTGCATCATAAATCATGAATTAAATCATGAATCATTAATCATGAATTAAATCATGAATCATGAATTGAATCATGAATCATGAAATAAATCATGAATTGAATCATGAATCTAATCATGAATCATGAATCATGAATTGAATCATGAATCATGAAATAAATCATGAATTGAATCATGAATCTAATCATGAATCATGAATCATGAATTGAATCATGAATCATGAAATGAATCATGAATCATGAATTGAATCATGAATCATGAAATGAATCATGAATCATGAATTGCTTCATGAATCATGTATTGCATCATGAATCATGAATTGAATCATGAATTGAATCATGAATTGAATCATGACTCATGAATCATGAATTGAATCATGAATCATGGAATGAATCATGAATTGAATCATGAATCATGAAATGAATCATGAATTGAATCATGAATTGAATCATGAATCATGAATTGAATCATGAAATGAATCATGAATCATGAATAGAATCATGAATCATGAAATGAATCATGAATCATGAATAGAATCATGAATCATGAATTGAATCATGAATTATGAATCATGAATCATGAATCGAATCATGAATCATGAAATGAATCATGAATCATGAATCATGAATTGAATCATAAATCATGAATTGAATCATAAATTGAATCATAAATTATACATCATGAATTGAATCATGAATCATGAATCGAATCATGAATTGCATCATGAATTATGAATTGAATCATGAATCATTAATCATGAATTAAATCATGAATCATGAAATGAATCATGAAATGAATCATGAATCATGAAATGAATCATGAATTGAATCATGAATCATGAATTGAATCATGAATCATGAAATGAATCATGAATTGAATCATGAATCATGAATCATGAATTGAATCAGGAATCATAAATCATGAATTGAATAATGAATCATGAATCATGAATTGAATCATGAATCATGAATCATGAATTGAATCATGAATCATGAATCATGATTCATGAATTGAATCATGAATTATGAATCAAATCATGAATCATAAATTGATTCATGAATCATTAATTGAATCATGAATTGAATCATAAATCATGAATCATGAATTCAATCATGAATCATGAATCGAATCATGAATTGAATCATGAATCATGAATCATGAATCGAATCATGAATCATGAATTGAATCATGAATCATGAATTAAATCATGAATCATAAATTGAATCATGAATCATGAATCATGAATTGAATTATGAATCATGAATCAAATCATGAGTCATGAATTAAATAATGGATCATGAATCATGAATTGAATCATGAATCATGAATCGAATCATGAATCATGAATCATGAATTGAATCATGAATCATGAATTGAATCATAAATTGAATCATAAATCATAAATCATGAATTGAATCATAAATTGAATCATAAATCATGAATCATGAATTGAATCATGAATCATGAATTGAATCATGAATCATGAATTGCATCATGAATCATGAATTAAATCATGAATCATTAATCATGAATTAAATCATGAATCATGAAATGAATCATGAATTGAATCATGAATCATGAAATAAATCATGAATTGAATCATGAATCTAATCATGAATCATGAATCATGAATTGAATCATGAATCATGAAATGAATCATGAATTGAATCATGAATCATGAATCATAAATTGAATCATGAATCATGAAATGAATCATGAATCATGAATTGCTTCATGAATCATGAATTGCATCATGAATCATGAATTGCATCATGAATCATGAATTGAATCATGAATTGAATCATGAATTGAATCATGAATCATGAATTGAATCATGAATCATGAAATAAATCATGAATTGAATCATGAATCATGAAATAAATCATGAATTGAATCATGAATTGAATCATGAATCATGAATCATGAATTGAATCATGAATCATGAATTGAATCATGAATCATGAAATGAATCATGAATCATGAATCGAATCATGAATCATGAATTGAATCATGAATTATGAATCATGAATCATGAATCGAATCATGAATCATGAAATGAATCATGAATCATGAATTGAATCATAAATCATGAATTGAATCATAAATTGAATCATAAATCATAAATCATGAATTGAATCATGAATCATGAATTGAATCATGAATCATGAATTGAATCATAAATCATGAATCATGAATCGAATCATGAATCATGAATCATGAATCATGAATCATGAATCATGAATCGAATCATGAATCATGAATTTAATCATGAATCATGAATTGAATCATGAATCATGAATCATGAATCATGAACTGAATCATGAATTATGAATCATGAATCATGAAACGAATCATAAATCATTAATCAAATCATAAATCATGTATTGAATCATGAATCATGAATTGAATCATGATTGGAATCATGAATCATGAATCATGAATCATGAATCGAATCATGAATCATGAATCATAAATTGAATCATGAATCATAAATCATGAATTGAATAATGAATCGAATCATGAATCATGAATTGAATCATGAATCATGAATCAAATCATGAATCTCAAATCATAAATTGAATTATGAATCATGAATTCAATCATGAATTGAATCATAAATCATGAATCATGAATTTAATCATGAATCATAAATCGAATCATGAATCATGAATTGAATCATGAATCATGAATCGAATCATGAATTGAATCATAAATCATGAATCATGAATTGAATCATGAATTGAATCATAAATCATGAATCATGAATTGAATCATGAATCATAAATCGAATCACGAATCTTGAATCATGAATTGAATCATGAATCATGAATTGAATCATGAATCATGAATTGAATCATGAATCTTGAATCATGAATTGAATCATGAATCATGAATTGAATCATGAATCATGAATTGAATCATGAATTGAATCATAAATCATGAATCATGAATTGAATCATGAATTGAATCATAAATCATGAATCATGAATTGAATCATGAATCATAAATCGAATCATGAATCATGAATTGAATCATGAATCATGAATCGAATCATGAATCATGAATCATGAATCGAAATATGAATCATGAATTGAATCATGAATCATAAATCGAATCATGAATCATGAATTGAATCATGAATCGAATCATGAATCATGAATTGAATCATGAATCATGAATCAAATCATGAATCTCGAATCATGAATTGAATCATGAATCATGAATTCAATCATGAATTGAATCATAAATCATGAATCATGAATTCAATCATGAATCATAAATCGAATCATGAATCATGAATTGAATCATGAATCATGAATTGAATCATGAATTGAATCATAAATCATGAATCATGAATTGAATCATGAATTGAATCATAAATCATGAATAATTAATTGAATCATGAATCATAAATCGAATCATGAATCATGAATTGAATCATGAATCATGAATCGAATCATGAATCATGAATCATGAATCGAAATATGAATCATGAATTGAATCATGAATCATGAATTCAATCATAAATCATGAATCATGAATTGAATCATGAATCATGAATCGAATCATGAAACATGAATTGAATCATGAATCATTAATTGAATCATGAATCATGAATCGAAACACGAATCATGAAATGAATCATGAATCATGAAACGAATCATAAATCATTAATCAAATCATAAATCATGAATTGAATCATGAATCATGATTTGAATCATGAATCATGAATCATGAATCATGAATTGAATCATGAATCATGAATCATGAATTGAATCATGAATCATGAATCATGATTCATGAATTGAATCATGAATTATGAATCAAATCATGAATCATAAATTGATTCATGAATCATTAATTGAATCATGAATTGAATCATAAATCATGAATCATGAATTCAATCATGAATCATGAATTCAATCATGAATCATGAATCGAATCATGAATTGAATCATGAATCATGAATCATGAATCGAATCATGAATCATGAATTGAATCATGAATCATGAATTAAATCATGAATCATAAATTGAATCATGAATCATGAATTGAATCATGAATCATGAATCAAATCATGAGTCATGAATTAAATAATGGATCATGAATCATGAATTGAATCATGAATCATGAATCGAATCATGAATCATGAATCATGAATTGAATCATGAATCATGAATTGAATCATAAATTGAATCATAAATCATAAATCATGAATTGAATCATAAATTGAATCATAAATCATGAATCATGAATTGAATCATGAATCATGAATCGAATCATGAATCATGAATTGAATCATGAATCATGAATCATGAATCGAATCATGAATCATGAATCATGAATCATAAATTGAATCATTAATCATGAATTGAATCATGAATCATGAATTGCATCATGAATCATGAATTAAATCATGAATCATTAATCATGAATTAAATCATGAATCATGAAATGAATCATGAATTGAATCATGAATCATGAAATAAATCATGAATTGAATCATGAATCTAATCATGAATCATGAATCATGAATTGAATCATGAATCATGAAATGAATCATGAATTGAATCATGAATCATGAATCATAAATTGAATCATGAATCATGAAATGAATCATGAATCATGAATTGCTTCATGAATCATGAATTGCATCATGAATCATGAATTGAATCATGAATTGAATCATGAATTGAATCATGAATCATGAATTGAATCATGAATCATGAAATGAATCATGAATTGAATCATGAATCATGAAATGAATCATGAATTGAATCATGAATTGAATCATGAATCATGAATTGAATCATGAATCATGAATTGAATCATGAATCATGAATTGAATCATGAATCATGAATTGAATCATAAATCATGAATCATGAATCGAATCATGAATCATGAATCATGAATCATGAATCATGAATCATGAATTTAATCATGAATCATGAATTGAATCATGAATCATGAATCATGAATCATGAACTGAATCATGAATTATGAATCATGAATCATGAATTGAATCATGAATCATGAATCGAATCATGAATCATGAATCGAAACATGAATCATGAATTGAATCATGAATCATGAATTATGAATCATGAATCATGAATTGAATCATGAATCATGAATCGAATCATGAATCATGAATCGAAACATGAATCATGAATTGAATCATGAATCATGAACTGAATCATGAATTATGAATCATGAATCATGAATCGAATCATGAATCATGAATCATGAATAATGAATTTAATCATGAATCATGAATTGAATCATGAATCATGAATCATGAATCATGAACTGAATCATGAATTATGAATCATGAATCATGAAACGAATCATGAATCATGAAACGAATCATAAATCATTAATCAAATCATAAATCATGTATTGAATCATGAATCATGAATTGAATCATGATTGGAATCATGAATCATGAATCAAAAATTGAATCATGAATCATAAATCATGAATTGAATCATGAATCGAATCATGAATCATGAATTGAATCATGAATCATGAATCAAATCATGAATCTCGAATCATAAATTGAATTATGAATCATGAATTCAATCATGAATTGAATCATAAATCATGAATCATGAATTCAATCATGAATCATAAATCGAATCATGAATCATGAATTGAATCATGAATCATGAATCGAATCATGAATTGAATCATAAATCATGAATCATGAATTGAATCATGAATTCAATCATAAATCATGAATCATAAATTGAATCATGAATCATAAATCGAATCACGAATCTTGAATCATGAATTGAATCATGAATCATGAATTGAATCATGAATCATGAATTGAATCATGAATCTTGAATCATGAATTGAATCATGAATCATGAATTGAATCATGAATCATGAATTGAATCATGAATCATGAATTGAATCATGAATTGAATCATAAATCATGAATCATGAATTGAATCATGAATTGAATCATAAATCATGAATCATGAATTGAATCATGAATCATAAATCGAATCATGAATCATGAATTGAATCATGAATCATGAATCGAATCATGAATCATGAATCATGAATCGAAATATGAATCATGAATTGAATCATGAATCATAAATCGAATCATGAATCATGAATTGAATCATGAATCGAATCATGAATCATGAATTGAATCATGAATCATGAATCAAATCATGAATCTCGAATCATGAATTGAATCATGAATCATGAATTCAATCATGAATTGAATCATAAATCATGAATCATGAATTCAATAATGAATCATAAATCGAATCATGAATCATGAATTGAATCATGAATCATGAATTGAATCATGAATTGAATCATAAATCATGAATCATGAATTGAATCATGAATTGAATCATAAATCATGAATCATGAATTGAATCATGAATCATAAATCGAATCATGAATCATGAATTGAATCATGAATCATGAATCGAATCATGAATCATGAATCATGAATCGAAATATGAATTATGAATTGAATCATGAATCATGAATTGAATCATAAATCATGAATCATGAATTGAATCATGAATCATGAATCGAATCATGAAACATGAATTGAATCATGAATCATTAATTGAATCATGAATCATGAATCGAAACACGAATCATGAAATGAATCATGAATCATGATTTGAATCATGAATCATGAATCATGAATCATAAATTGAATCATGAATCATAAATCATGAATTGAATCATGAATCGAATCATGAATCATGAATTGAATCATGAATCATGAATCAAATCATGAATCTCGAATCATAAATTGAATCATGAATCATGAATTCAATCATGAATTGAATCATAAATCATGAATCATGAATTCAATCATGAATCATAAATTGAATCATGAATCATGAATTCAATCATGAATCATAAATCGAATCATGAATCTTGAATCATGAATTGAATCATGAATCATGAATTGAATCATGAATCTTGAATCATGAATTGAATCATGAATCATGAATTGAATCATGAATCATGAATTGAATCATGAATTGAATCATAAATCATGAATCATGAATTGAATCATGAATTGAATCATAAATCATGAATCATGAATTGAATCATGAATCATAAATCGAATCATGAATCATAAATCGAATCATGAATCATGAATTGAATCATGAATCATGAATCGAATCATGAATCATGAATCATGAATCGAAATATGAATCATGAATTGAATCATGAATCATGAATCATGAATTGAATCATGAATCATGAATCGAATCATGAAACATGAATTGAATCATGAATCATGAATTGAATCATAAATCATTAATCATGAATTAAATCATGAATCATGAAATGAATCATGAATCATGAAATTAATCATGAATTGAATCATGAATCGTGAAATGAATCATGAATTGAATCATGAATCATGAATTGAATCAGGAATCATGAATCATGAATTGAATAATGAATCATGAATCATGAATTGAATCATGAATCATGAATCATGATTCATGAATTGAATCATGAATCATGAATCAAATCATGAATCATAAATTGATTCATGAATCATGAATTGAATCATTAATCATGAATCAAATCATGAATCATGAATCATAAATTGATTCATGAATCATGAATTGAATCATGAATTGAATCATAAATCATGAATCATGAATTGAATCATGAATCATGAATCGAATCATGAATCATGAATTGAATCATGAATCATGAATCGAATCATGAATCATGAATCATAAATTGAATCATGAATCATAAATCATGAATTGAATCATGAATCGAATCATGAATCATGAATTGAATCATGAATCATGAATCAAATCATGAATCTCGAATCATAAATTGAATCATGAATCATGAATTCAATCATGAATTAAATCATAAATCATGAATCATGAATTCAATCATGAATCATAAATCGAATCATGAATCATGAATTGAATCATGAATCATGAATCGAATCATGAATTGAATCATAAATCATGAATCATGAATTGAATCATGAATTGAATCATAAATCATGAATCATGAATTGAATCATGAATCATAAATCGAATCATGAATCTTAAATCATGAATTGAATCATGAATCATGAATTGAATCATGAATCTTGAATCATGAATTGAATCATGAATCATGAATTGAATCATGAATCATGAATTGAATCATGAATTGAATCATAAATCATGAATCATGAATTGAATCATGAATTGAATCATAAATCATGAATCATGAATTGAATCATGAATCATAAATCGAATCATGAATCATGAATTGAATCATGAATCATGAATCGAATCATGAATCATGAATCATGAATCGAAATATGAATCATGAATTGAATCATGAATCATAAATCGAATCATGAATCATGAATTGAATCATGAATCGAATCATGAATCATGAATTGAATCATGAATCATGAATCAAATCATGAATCTCGAATCATGAATTGAATCATGAATCATGAATTCAATCATGAATTGAATCATAAATCATGAATCATGAATTCAATCATGAATCATAAATCGAATCATGAATCATGAATTGAATCATGAATCATGAATTGAATCATGAATTGAATCATAAATCATGAATCATGAATTGAATCATGAATTGAATCATAAATCATGAATCATGAATTGAATCATGAATCATAAATCGAATCATGAATCATGAATTGAATCATGAATCATGAATCGAATCATGAATCATGAATCATGAATCAAAATATGAATCATGAATTGAATCATGAATCTTGAATTGAATCATAAATCATGAATCATGAATTGAATCATGAATCATGAATCGAATCATGAAACATGAATTGAATCATGAATCATGAATTGAATCATGAATCATGAATTGCATCATGAATCATGAATTGAATCATGAATCATTAATCATAATTTAAATCATGAATCATGAATTGAATCATGAATCATGAATCAAAATATGAATCATGAATTGAATCATGAATCATGAAATGAATCATGAATTGAATCATGAATCATGAATCATGAATCATGAATCATGAATCATGAATTGAATCATGAATCATGAATCGAATCATGAATCTCGAATCATGAATTGAATCATGAATTGAATCATGACTCATGAATCGAAACACGAATCATGAAATGAATCATGAATCATGAAACGAATCATAAATCATTAATCAAATCATAAATCATTAATTGAATCATGAATCATGAATTGAATCATTAATCATGAATCAAATCATGAATCATGAATCATAAATTGATTCATGAATCATGAATTGAATCATGAATTGAATCATAAATCATGAATCATGAATTGAATCATGAATCATGAATCGAATCATGAATCATGAATTGAATCATGAATCATGAATCATGAATCGAATCATGAATCATGAATTGAATCATGAATCATGAATTAAATCATGAATCATGATTTATAATTTGAATCATGAATCATGAATCACGAATTGAATCGTGAATCATGAATCAAATCATGAGTCATGAATTAAATAATGAATCATGAATCATGAATTGAATCATGAATCATGAATCGAATCATGAATCATGAATCATGAATTGAATCATGA